>CAJQZJ010029091.1:0-13407 GCA_907164525.1 Lophiomys imhausi | reverse complement strand
CACACACACACACACACACACACACACACACACACACACACACACACCTCCTAACTAAAATGGCAACTGCTAAACTGAAGCCTTGTGCCATGTGCAAGTGGAAATTTAATGAATGTTCATCATGAAAGGTTAATTATTAAAAATCTGTCTCCACTTAGGGTGGCATAGATTTCAAAATAAAATACCAAGCTCATTCTCAGGAAATCTATCAATATAGAACCAAATATGTGCAGTAGTTGAGGACACTAATGACTCACTATCACACTTAGAGAAAGTGCCAAATTTCTTTCATTAAGGCCTACAGAGGTCTACATGACCTGCTTACAAACTCAAATATTTATTTCTCACTGTGTTTCAATCTCTTTCTCCTTTTCTGATCTTTCCTTCTTATTTGACTTTTGATCTTTCTCTCTGCCTTAGTTTTCTTCTTCTTGTCTCTTATTCTTTAATCATAATTATTACATATACACACATACACACACACACATATATATATACATTTATTTTAACATAAAACTTATTTAGTGTTGTTCATGTGTGTTTTAGGGTTGACCTCTTGTGGCTTGCTAACCTCTCAGAGCACTCATTCCCAGAGAACAGTGCTACCCCCACTCTCAGCAACCATCAATTGCCTGAAGCTCTTCTTCTAGGAGTGAAGCCTTGTGAGATATTCCCCATCCATGTTGGCATGTCAATTGGTGTTATTATTTTTAAGGCCTTGTTAAGGCAATCATATTGTTGAGATTTCCTGGATGTAGCTTCCCTGTCATATATAGAAGGAATTATCTTGTAGCAGACATCTGATTCTGGTACTCCAGACCTTATAATCTTTCTACCTTTGCTTCCTCAATGTTCTCTGAGCCTTCAGTATAAGGGTTGTGTTTTAGATGTATCTATTGATACTGGGCACTGCAAGGTTGGTTCTCTACATTATGACTAATTGTGACTTTCTTTAAAGGTCTCTATCTGCTACATCAAAGAAACGATTTGATGAGACATGAGAACTATGCTTATCTGTGTGTATAAAAATAAGTATTTATAATGGATTGTAAATTATACTGGTTTTCTGCGGTGACAGACAGTAACAGATTCTCCTGTGGGTTCCATGGCCTCACTGGCTGTGAGTAGTGGAATAGGATGATAGGCATACCTTTTCCTCTATTGAACAGGGCTGGAATTCAACTAGATGGCTGTTGGTTACCTGCAAGATATAAGTGCCAATTTTGTACCATTGGAGATAGCTTGCCATTCCGATCATTGCTGTTGTTCAAAGGCATTATAGCTGGGTAGAACTGCTAATTCTTTGTCTCTCTCGGCAACTTGAACAACTACTTCTGGTATCATGTGAACTACTAGTCCTCAATGAAGAGGCTCCCAGGTCAGTTCTACCTTGAGTTCTCTGAATCTTGTGTCCAAATTGCAAAGCATTTTAAGCAATAGAAGCTTATCTTCAAGGGGCAAGATGGCAGCGAACAGCTCGGTCACATTCTGATCATCAGAAAGATCGAATGGACAACTACAGAGATATACTCCTGCTGAACAGCAGGAGTATTTCTCTGTGGTTTGTGAGGCACAAGCCTATCTGGGCTTGCCCAGCAAAGCCATGGACAATAAAGAACTCAGTACCGGAAAGACAGATACTGGAGGACTGGAGTCTCCAGACACAATACACAGTGCAGTCTTCTGGCTGGAAGACTGCACTCCCTGCCACAGTGGATGAGAAGGTAGAACAGGGATCATTTCAGGATGCCAGCAGGCAGTTTCAACCTCCAAACAGAGGAACTCCTCAGCTTCCTGAGTCTGCAGCATCTGTTCAGGCATTCAGATGCCCAGAAGACCAGCAGTGTCACTATGGTAAGACTGAGGGTGATTCTCCCTGGGTTATGCAGCATGGCAGCATCTGGCTGACCAGTAATTTGGGGACCCAGATGGCAGGCACTGAGCTTCCCTGAGTCCAAGTGAACTGTGGGCAGGACATAGACTACATATTGGAACTCCCTGACCCCTCCTCTGCCTGGCCTCTAGGCTGGGCTCTCTGCTGTGAATCAGGGCATAACATCTAAGTCTCAGCCCAGAGCATCGACAGCACTGGTTCAGAGAGTTTCAAACTGTGAGGTACAGACTGGCTCTAAGACTCATCTGAGAGTTGATTGGGAGAACCATAGCCACAACCCTGATACCCTAGCTACAGGGGGTCTTGTGGAAGCCCCTGCCAACCCAGGCAGGTTGCTCTGGAGCACTGCAATTCAGGCAGGGAAAAGGCTGCTGAGATTCACTGAGTGAATTTCATATTGGAACTCCCTGTCCATGCTCACTTCAGCAGGGCACTCAGTTTACACCCTCAGCCCAGGGCATTTAGACCTCTGCCCAGAACAGTGAAGTGGTCCTGGACTGCGGTGTGCTGCCCAAGGGGACAGGTGGCACCAGACCACAGAACTTCTGACAGAGATGCACAGGCTGATCCTAGGACCCTGTTAAGTGTACCTCGGGAGGTCCATACCCACAGCCCTGACACCTTAGCTACAGGGAATCTGTTAGAAGCCTGCCAACCCAGACAGGCTACTCTGGAATACAACGCCTCTGACAGGGAAAAGGCCACTGAGATCCCCCCTGATTCCAAGTGCTGGAGACACTTTGTGAACTCCATATTAGAACTCCCTGCCCACACCGAATTGGGCAGGGCTTTCAGTCTACTGCCTCAGTCTACAGCATCTAGATCTCAATCTGGAGCAGTAAAGCAGTTCTGAACTATTGCCTGCTGCCCAAGCAGGTGTCCTACACCGAACCAAAGAGCTTCTGACAGAGAGGCATAGGTTGATCCTGAAACCCATCAGAGAAGAGCATGGAAGGACCACAACCACAGTCCTGACATGCTAGCTACAAGGAAACTGCCAGAAGCCATGTTGGCACAGGCAGACTAGGCTGGATCACAGTGATTCTGGCCAGGAAAAGGCAGCTGAGCTTCCTCAAATCCAAGCACTGTGGACAGGGTGTGAACTCCACACCAGAATTCCCTGATGGCACCTGCCTTGCCCCTCAGCTGAATACCCAGGCTACAACACAGAGAGCTCTGACTCAGGAGCAGTGAAACAACTCCTGACCATTGCTCACTTCCTGGGTGATGTGGGCTGTACCAGATCACAGTGCTTCTGGCTATAAGGCACATGTTGAGCCTGAGAATCCCCAGAGAGAAGCTTGGGAGGATCATGATCATGGTCCCAACACATAAGCTGCAGGGGAGCTGCAGCTCGAGCCTACAGTCTGTGGCCTACTAACCTGCACCAACATTACTAAGAAGACCAGCTGGATCTCAGGAACCTGCAGGTAGGATTAACTCATCCCATTCCAATCTCTGACCTGAGTTCCAAATTAGAGTACAACAGGAAGGGGTGAGCTCTGGAAGACACACTCAGAACTAGCCCCCACACAAGGCCCCATCCAGCCTATGGAAAGCTACAGATCTCTCGAACTTACACAGCCCCTACACCAAATCTCCCTTCTTAGTACCACTACAGGAAAAACAACCAGATGGTTAAATGCCAGGGAAAGAATGGAACTGACAAAATCAGGGAAATATGACACCAACAAAATTCAACTATGCTAGTACAGCAAGCTCTGACCATCCCACCACAGCTGAAACTTACAAATCTACACTTTGGAAAGTGATAGAGTCCTTACAAGAAGAAATTAAATCCCTGAAAGAATTTAAAGAATCCTCAATTTCACAAATGAAAGCAATGAAGAATACCATTAGAGACCTCCAAGCCATCTCAGTCAAATAAGAATGGGAAAGAGACAAGGCTGTGAGCGATTTAAGAGATTGGCAGACAAAGTCATCTAAATTGGAGCAGGAAATGTATAAAATGTCTAAAAGCATTCAAGACTTGAAATTGAAAATGGAAGCAATAAGGAAACACAAACAGAAATAGTACTGGAGGTGGAAAACCAAGGGAAGAGAGCAGGAAGTACAGACATGAGTATCAAAAATAGGATACAAAAGATGGAAGACAGAATCTCAGGTATGGAAGATTCAATTGAAGAAATCGGTACAACAATCAAAGAAAACAAGAAATCTAAAAAATTCTCACACACAACTTTCAAGAAATCAAGGACTCAATGAAAAGGTGGAACCTAAGAATTACAGGCATAGAAGAAAGAGAAGACTCCCAACTCCAAGGTCCAGGAAACATCTTCAACAATATCATAGAAGAAAATTTCCTAAACTTAAAAAAAGAGATGCCGATAAAATTCCAAGAATCATACAGTACTCCAAACAGATTAGACCAGAAAAGAAATTCCTCTCGCCATATAATAATTGAAACTCCAAATGTACCAAACAAAGGAAGGATATTAAAAGCTGTAAGAGGAAAAAGGTCAAGTAACATGTAATGGCAGAACCATCAGAATTATACCTGACTTCTCCTCAGAAACTTTAAAAGCCAAAAGGGCCTGGGCAGACGTCAAAGCTTTCTATCAACATAGACAGGGAAAACAAGATATCCATGAAAAAGCCAAAATTAATCAGTATCTATTCACAAATCCAGCTCTACAGAAGATCCTAGAAGGACAATTCCAACCCAGAGAAGATAACTACACCCAAGAAAACAAAGGAAACAAAAAACCCCACTGCAGCTAAACCAAAAGAAACACATAACCACCACCTACATCAAAATAACAGGAAATAACAACTTATGGTCATTAATATCCATCAACATCAATGGACTCAACTCCCCAATAAAAAGACAAAGGCTTAGAGAATGGATCTGTAAACAAGACCAATCATTTTGCTGCATACAAGAAACACATCTCACTAACAAAGATAGACTCTACCCCAGAGTAAAGTGCTGGGGAAAGGTTTTCCAAGCAAATGGGCCCAGGAAGCAAGCTGGAGTAGCTATCCTACTATCAAATAAAATAGACTTCCAACTGAAGTTAATAAAAAATTAGGGAAGGGCACTACATACTCATTAAAAGAAAAATTCATCAAGATAACATCTCAATACTGAATATCTATGCCCCAAATACAAGGACACCCACATTCATAAAAAAAAAAAAAAAAAAAAACTCTTCTAAAGTTAAACCACACATTGACCCCCCACACATTGATAGTGGGAGATTTCAACACCCCATTCATGAAAATGGACAGGTCATCAAGACATAAAACAGAGAAATAATGAGACTAAGAAAGGTCATGAACCAAATGGACCTAAGAGACATCTACAGAATGTTTCACCCAAACACAAAAGAATACACCTTCTTTTCAGCACCTCATGGAACCTTCTCCAAAATTGACCTTATAGTTGGACAAAAAGCAAGCCTCAATAGATGCAAGAAAATTGAAATAACCACTATCCGACCACCATGGATTAAAACTGAACTTCAACAACAACAGAAATAACAAAAAGCCTACACATTCATGGAAACTGAACAACTCTCTACTCAATGACTACTGAGTCAGAGAACAAATAAAGAAGGAAATAAAAGACTTCCTAAAATACAGCAAAAGTGAAGGCACAAAATACACAAACCTATGGGACACAATGAAAGCAGTGTTACAACAAGGAAAGTTCATAGCATTAAGTTCCTTCAAAAAGAAAATTGTAACAGCTCATAACAGCAACTTAACAGCAGAACTGGAAGAGCTAGGGAAAAAAGGAAGCAAATACTCCCAAGAGAAGCAGAAGGCAGGAAATCATCAAACTTAGGGCTGAAATCAACAACATAGAAACAAAACAAACAATTCAAAGAGTCAATGAAACCAAGAGTTGGTTGTTTGAGAAAATCAACAAAACTGACAAACCCTTAGCCAAACTAACGAGAAAGCAGAGGGAAAATACCCAAATCAACAAAATCAGAAATGAAAATACCCAAATCAAAATAACAACAGACATTGAAGAAATCCAGAGAATCTTTAGGTCTTACTTCAAAAATCTGTACTTCACAAAATTTGAAAGCCTAAGTGAAATGGACAATTTTCTTGATAGATTCCACCTACCAAAGTTAAATCAAGATCAGGTTAACAAATTAAACAGTCCTATAACCCCTAAGGAAATAGAAATAGTCATTAAAAGTCTCCCAATCAAAAAACGTCCAGGGCCAGATGGTTTCAGCACAGAATTCTATTGGACCTTCAAAGAAGGGTTAATAACAATACTCTTCAAACTCTTCCACAAAATAGAATCAGAAGGAACACTGCCAAACTCATTCTAGGAGGCCACAGTCACCCTGCTTCCTAAACCACACAAAGACCCAACAAAGAAAGAGAACTTCAGACCAATTTCCCTCATGAACAGATGCAAAAAATACTTAATAAAATACTGGCAAATTGAATCCAAGAACACATCAAAAGTATCATACACTATGACCAAGTAGGCTTCGTGCCAGGAAAGCAGGGGTGGTTCAACATACTAAAATCTATCAATGTAATCCACCATATAAACAAGCTGAAAGAAAAAACCACATGATCATCTTGTTAGACGTTGAAAAAGCATTTGACAAAATCCAACACCCCTTCATGCTAAAAGTCCTGGAGAGAACTGGCATACAAGGACCATACCTAGAATTAATAAAAGCAATATACAGCCAGTCAGTATAAGCTAGCATCAAACTAAATGGAGAGAATCTTAAAGCATTTCCTCTAAAATTAGGGACAAGGCAAGGGTGTCCACTCTCCCCATATCTCTTCAATATAGTGCTTGACGTTCTAGCTAGAAAAAAATAAGACAACTAAAGGAGACCAAGGGGATACAAATTGAAAAGAAAGAAGTCAAATTATCCCTATTCTCAAATGGTATGATAGTATACATAAGTGACCCCAAAAATGCCACCAGAGAACTACTACAGCATATGAACACCTTCAGCAAGGTGGCTGGAAAGAAAATCAATTTAAAAAATCCGAAGCCCTTCTTTATACAAAAGATAAATGGTCTGAGAAAGAAATTAGGGAAACAACACACTTTACAATAGGCATAAACAATATAAAATACCTGGGGGTAACTCTAACCAAGCAAATGAAAGACCTTTATGACAAGAACTTCAAGTCTTTGAAGAAAGAAATTGAAGAGGACATCAGAAGATGGAAATTTCTCCCATGCTCATTGATAGGTAGGATCGCCGTAATAAAAATAGCCATCCTATCAAAAACTATATACAGATTCAACACAATTCCTATGAAAATACCAACAAAATTCTTTACAAACCTTGAAAGAACAATTCTCAACTTCATATGGAATAACAAAAAACCCAGAATACCTAAAACAATCCTATACTTAAAGAAACATCTGCAGGTATCACCATCCCTGATTTCAAGCTATACTACAGAGCAATAGTAATAAAAACAGCATGGTACTGGTATAGAAACAGACCAGTTGATCAATGAAATCTAATTGAAGAACCAGAAATTAACCCACACACCTATAGTCACTTAATTTTTGACAAAGAAGCCAAAACAGCACAATGGAAAAAGGACAGCATCTTCTACAAATGGTGCTGGTTTAACTGAATGTCAACATGTAAAAGAATGCAAATTGACCCATACTTATCACCTTGCACAAAACTTAAGCCCAAATGGATCAAAGACTTGAACATAAAGTCCAACACACTAAATCTAATAGAAGAGAAAGTGTGGAAAACAAAGACTTGAACATAAAGTCCAACACACGAAATCTAATAGAAGAGAAAGTGTGGAAAAGCCTCAAACTCATTGGCACAACTTTCTGAATACAACACCAATAGCTCAGGTTCTAAGACCAACAATCAATAAATGGGACCTCATGAAACTGGAAAGCCTCTGAAAGGCAAAGGAAACTGTCATTCAAACAAAATGGCAACCTACAGATTGGGAAAAGATCTTTACTAATCCCACATCCACAGAGGGATTATATCCATAATTTATAAAGAACTCAAGAAATTAAACACCAAGAAACCAAATAATCCAATCAAAAAATGGGAAACAGAGCTACTCCAAGAATTCAAAAAGGAGGAATCTCTAATGGCCGAGAGACACTTGAAGAAATGCTCAACATCCTTAATCATCAGAGAAATGCAACCCAAGACAACCCTGAGGTTCCATCTCACACCTGTTAGAATGACTAAGATTAAAAACGCAAATGACAGCACACACTGGCAAGGCTGTGAAAAAATGAGAACACCCCTCCATCGCTGTTGTGAGTGCAAACTTGTACAACCACTATGGAAATCAGTCTGCCAATATCTTAGAAAACTTGGAATAGCTCTACCTCAAGACCCAGCCATACCACTTCTGAGTATACATCCAAACAATTCCTCACCCATCTACAAGGACACCTCCTCATCTATGTTCATAGCAGCTTTATTTTTAATAGCTAGGAACTGGAAACAACCCAGTTGTCCCTCAACTGAAGAATGGATAAAAAAGAAAACTTTGGTACATTTACACAATGGAATACTACTCAGCCATCAGAAACAATGAAATCATGGAATTTGCAGCCAAATGGATGAAACTAGAAAAGCTCATCCTGTTTGAGATAACCCAGACTCAGAAAGAAGCACATGGCATATATTCACTTATAATTAGGTTTTAGCCATGTAGTACAGGATAACCAACACACCAAAAGTAACAAGAACATAGGCCTTGTTACAGGTTAATGGGACTCTTTGCCCTAATAGTGTTGCCATACAAGCTCCCAGTCCAAGAGGAAGCTCTTAGCCCTCATAACACTGTTGAACTGAGGAGGGCCGATATGTAGGGGCAACCCACTCTGGAGGAGTAGGATAAGTGGGCGAGGGGGGAGAGGGTGGGAGCGAGGGATCGGGAGGGGTAGAGAGAGGGGACTGTGATGGAGATGTAACTTGAAGTAATAAATAAACAAAAAAAGAAAGACAATTTAAATCTCCAAGAAAAAAAAAGAAAGAAACATATCTTCAGCTTCTAAGAAGAAACCAAGGTCAATGGCAATAGCCTATATTGTTTTGGGGGTCTCTTGGGCTTCCTTGACCAACAGTTCAAAAAAACGATTTCCCACTGGGGATTTTGTTAAATAGTCTGACTTATGTTTTATGTCTCTTCATCATTTCAATATTGTAGGGATCAAAAAAAGGTGTCCTTCTGGCCTTCACTTTAAACATCTATATTATTAATCATCATCAATGTTTTCTATAGATTGTTAAGGAGTGATGACATAAATTAATCAAGAAATACAGGAAATGTACATTTATAAGCACACAGCTCAGTGAATTTTCACTCTTCTTTCTCCTTGCCTCCATGTCATTACATTGGCTTCCTTTCTATTCTTTTTGCCTTTGTTTGAAATGTCCTTTCTTCCTAATATTTTAGGACACCTCTTGAGACATTCTAGGCTTATGTTAGATGTCACTTTGCCATAGAAACTACTTTGCAGCCAATTCTTTTTTGTAATTTTCTTCAAAACACTTTATTAAAAAATTATTTTTTATTACTTTTGTCTTGAATGCTCTGAGACAGCAGTGATTCATCTCATTTGTTCACCACTGTATTCCAGTACATAGAACACTGCTTGTCTCGTATCAAATACAACTGTCCCTTGTTATCTGCAGGAGAATAACTTTAGATACAATCTGTGGATGTTCAAGTCTCTTATACAAAAGAGTATAGTGTTTTTATGCTACCAATATAGAACTTCTTATATAATATGTATAAGATGGAAATACCTAGATCTCCATGTGTGTAATGCTCATTGCACATTGAACGAGAATAAAGTAGACCTAAATCCATAGCCTATCTCCTTACTTCAAAGCTGTTGTCTTAATATTTTATATTTTCCAGTTTCTCTTATTGGTTCTCCTTTTAATCAAGCTGCGTCTGGCTATTCTTCTCCCTGTTGGGGTAGTGTTAAGCATTCTAAATGTTAATTAATTGGTCCTGCTTGCTGTCTGTTTCTTACATTGACTCTGATTGGTTAAATAAAATGCCAAGGCCTGAGATTGGGCAAAGACAGAGAAAGGTGAGACTTCCTGGGATTAGAACAGGAAGCCTGCATTTTAGACAGAGGATTAAAGCATTCCAGCCAGCAGCAGGAAGAAGAAAATATTCCAGCCAGGAGCAGGAAGAAGGAAGACACATGCCATGGGTTAGAAAAGGGAACCTCATTCCACATGGCCAGGAACATCGGCATGGCATGGAAAATGGCAGTCCAAGGGGACGTATGTATATATGGGGTCATATTTCGATAATAGAATTAAGAGCTAGCTTAGATGGGCTAGGATTGCACAATTCAGGCCAAGGCTTGGTAAAATCCACGTGGTCTCTGTGTGTGCTCATTTATAATGGGGGATTAAGGATTAGCTGCCAAACTAATTAATGATAATATAAATACTAGTAAGTAATTTAATTAATATTTTTTTACATCTCCCTGTCTATTTTTCTTACTCTTATGAACTATCCAAACAAAAATAATTATAAAAACAACATGTCCTTATTCCTTACAAGGCCATAAGGAAAAATTTAATCTTCCATTTCTTCAACAACTGGTCTGTTGTTCCCTAGCTATCATCTGTCTCCTTCCATTGCCTTCTGTTGTTGTGAAGAAATCAAGCTGATGTGCTGTAAGCATGGATTTAAGTCATTATAAGTCATTCAGATGTGAAGAACCTTAGTCTGTCAATCTGGGGGCTGAGAGATTGATTGGAAGGTTGTAAGAGCTTCACTTGTCATTTCTAATGGTTTGTACTCCTGCTCTCTCCCTCTCCCTCTCCCTCTCCCTCTCCCTCTCCCTCTCTCTCTCCCTCTCCCTCTCTCTCTCCCTCTCCCTCTCTCACTACAATCTTCTCTCTTTCTCTCAGATTACAATCTTCTCGTCTGTCTCGCTGTTTCTGTTTCTGTCTCTGTCTCTGTCTCTCTCTCCTTAAGAATGTCTGTCTCCAATGTTAAAGTCAGGTACCAAATACATATGGACTGGACATTGGGAATGTACGCTAAGCCATATAACCCTCATAACTGTGGCCTAATTACCTCTGTTGTTTTGTATTGTATTTATTATTATAAGAGAAAGAGCCATTTGTTGGACGGAAAGGGGAAACTGTAGGGAGGGGATAAGATATACCTTAAATTTAAAAGAAAAAAAAGGGAAGAGGATGGGGGGTTGAGGGTGGGAGGGTGGGACTGGAGGGGGAATAGGGTGGGGACTGCGATTGAGATGTAACTTGAAGAAATAAAAAATAAAGGAAAAAAAAAAGAATATCTGTCTCTCTCTCCTTGCTTAAGAAGGGTTGATTTTCCTGCATGGAAAGCAAAGTGAGTTAGCATCAAAAGAATGTTTGCTACAGCTCTTCTAGGGAAAATTTAGTCACTGTGGAGTAAGTACTAAAGAGTACTGTGGAAGTCATTTAACTCAGTATTTTCATCTTAAAGAACTGAGACCCACAGAGAATTCATGTCATTTTTCCAATCTCATAGACAATTTGGAACAAAAACACAGAAAATTCCTAAGTCTTCTGATCCTTAACATAGTCTTCTTTTCAGTAGCTCAATCTGATCCCTCATTGGAACCCTATTCTAAAGCAAAAAAAAAAAAAAATTGTGCAGTTAATAGAAATCCTTAAAAATAGAATGAGTCAAGCTGGAAGTGGCGGTAGAAGCCTTTACTCCCAGCATTTGGGAGGCCAAGGCAGGCAGATGTCTGAGTTCAAGGACAGCCTTGTCTACTGAGTTCCAGGACAGCCAGGGGTACAGAGAGAAACTCTGTCTTGAAAATAATAATAATAGTAACTATCAATAATTATTAAAGAATGAGTGAAAGACTCTTTATGACAATTCTCCCTCAGAAGCTTTCTAACATCTTACAGTATTGTAAGGGCTAGCCAGCATGGGAGAAACTTTCAGCTCATTTCCAGCTTTATTTCTCTGTCCTGAAACCAGAACATGTGGTACCTTCAACAACAAGGTCTTGGCATCTAGGTCTTGTGGACAACCCACATCAATGGTAATTGCCTGTATTGTTCTATACAGAACTTCAGGGGCCTCCCTGGCCAACGAGTTTTAAGAAGACAGATCATTCCAGGAACTTGAATTTTCACTTAATTACCTAGAGCTTCTGTGAGAAGCTTTATCCCCTATGCACCTATATTCAAATCTTAAATTTTACAATTAATTTACAACTATCAGATTTCCTTTTGGCTTTTTCATACACTATTAGTTTTGGCTAACACTCCTCTCCACCCACTTTTCTCCCCTATCTTTCTTTCCTCTCTCCCCACATAAGTCATATGCATTCTATTAGTCTCCACCCTCCACAAAGCCTCTTTATCCCATTCTCAGAGGTCCTTTCTTATTTCCTGATCTCTACACACACTGATTTCCATGTAAATGCACATATACAAAAATTGAAGCCAGGATCCACATAAGAGACTACATGCGGTATTTATCTTTCTGAGGTTGGGTTACTTAATATAATATTTTCTAGTTCCATCAATTTTCCTGCAAGCTTTATAATTCCATTTCTCTTTATGGTTAAATAAAATTCCACTATGTTATGTATATATATGAATATATGATATTTACACATATAATACATATTCATTATTCATTTATCATATGCACATCTAGGTAGATTCTATTCTCTTTTAATTGTAAATAGAGTAATAATAAACTAGGAAAAATATGTTCACTGTTGTAATAGTATAAATATGTTATTGGAGTAACTAACCACTTTATGATTAAAATCGAGGGTTAGTTCCACAAGAGAAAATTCATGTCTAGTACTATAAACCCAGTATTTTAGTTACTTTTCCAGTTGCTGTGATAAAATGCCCTGACAAAAAACTTAAGGGGGAAAGGGTTTATTCTGGCTCACAGACCCAGGATGAAATCTATCATGGACTGTAAGTCATGGCAACAGGAGCTTGTGGCAACTGGTCACATTACATCCATAGTCAGGAAACAGAAGGAAATGAGGTTCATATTCAGGTAGCTTTCTCCTTTTTATTTAGTCTAGGACTCAAGCTCAGGGAGAGGTGCTACTCACTTTTAGGGTAGTCCTTCCAATATCAATTATACTAATCAAAATAATTCCACACAGGTATGGCTAGAGGCTAAATTAATCAGAATAATTCCTCATAAGTCTCTTGGAGGCTTGTCTCCTAGGTGATTCTATATTTTGCCACAATTGTTAATAAATATTAATCATCACACCCATCCAAATCCCCATAGTTGGGTAGGTCATAGGATATAGTAAGGAAGCCACAACTGTTATTTGGTTAAGTGAACATAATATGTCCATCAAATCACCTTCTAATTAAATTTATTTATGCTCATAATTTAGTATTGTTATCAGTTTTGGTCACAGACAAGTTTCTTTTTGCAGTGGACAGTGGCAACTGTACAGATTCATAGCTGGATAAATTGCTGAGAATCAATGACTGCTGAATGTCCATAAATGGACCATCTGTATCATC
>CAJQZJ010029089.1:0-11447 GCA_907164525.1 Lophiomys imhausi | reverse complement strand
TGTGTGTGTGTGTGTGTGTGTGTGTGTGTGTGTGTGTGTGTGTGTGTTTAGTTTTCTCTCCCTGGCAATGAGACCCTTTTCACTGGTGGTACTGCCTTGTAGGCCCCCAGTGTATGAGGAGGCTTTTGGTCCTCACATGACTTCTGAACTGGGGCGGGGAACTGTTATGTAGGGACACTCCACTCCAGAGGAGTGGATGGAAGGGTTAGGGGGTAGAGGGTAGGAGGGAGAGGCTGGGAAGCCGGGGAAAGAGGACAATATGATGGAGATGTAACCTAAAGCAACAATTAAATAAATTTTAAAAAATCTTCCTAGATCCAGAACACATTCTTAATTCCTAAATAACTCAAAATTTAACTATGAGACTCTAGCTATCTAGTCTTCAACCACATCAGAGACCTGAGAAGGATAAATATATCTGATTATAAAAGAAGTGCAGGGACTAGATATTTTACTTCCTCTGTTTTCGTTCTTGGCTATTCTTTCTTGAGTATGGATTCTACAGTGGTTCCTGCCATTGTTTTGAGCAGTCACATGAAAAAGTCCATAAATAAGGGACTATCTTAAAAAGGAAGTATGACTATGGGTTTTAAATTGCATCCAGCTAACCCTCAAGGTGATCAGAACCACAACAATCAGTTTAGCTGCATCCCCATCAGAGATCTTGAGGTATAGCCATCTAGTCAAACCATTTCTAGATTCTTAACGCTTAAAAATATTGAGATGGTTATTGCTTAAACATACTACATTTTGGCATAATGTGTTACAGAATAGTTGATAGTTAATAAAAACTCCTAGCCCCAAACACTAATTCTCATATCATTAGCTTATGAGAGAATCAAAACAAATGTCATGTAACTTCTGTTTTCTACTAAAATTACTTATTTTTCCTTTCATATTAATTATGGTTACTAATATCAAAACTGAAATGAACAAATTACCAAGTTAGACAATAGTTAAAAAAGATAACAAACTTGGGTTAATCAAGCAATGCACTGGTTTCATGAAAGATTTGCAACTGAAATTTATGAACTAGTTTTAAAATAAGTTGAAGCTCAAATCAAATGTCTCAATGAACACAATGAATCTGTGTAAACTCTAAGGTATTCTTCACTTTGTTGCAGGATGATATATGCATAAGACCTCATAAAAATAAGGCTATGTCCTACTCAGATGAAGAGCACAACTTGAAAGGAGTAGAATGTCAGGACACCAGCTCTGCTGTAGTCTATAGAGTTTTGCAAACAGTCATGTTATCATCTACTTTGCTGTTGATTTATATATGAGTCTGCAAAGCTGAATATTCTATCCTATATTCAGTATGCATTTCAATAATGCTGTCCTGAATTCCAATAATAGGGCCTGGAAGCACATAAAAACAGTCAATGTGTCTAGAGAAAATTGCATCTGAAGATCTTCCCATTAATCAATTTTCTTAGATGTGTTTATAACGTTTGCTCAAAAATTTTAGCATTTGGTAGCTAAGTATATTTATTTCTTCATTACCTGTTATGCACCAATTCTACTTTCAGCATTTTGGAAATATCACTGAGTAAAACAGAGGGCATATTAAGAGAACTTTCAGAGAATTTACATGATATGTGAAACACCTTATTCTGTGTAGAACTTGGCACAGCTCATCCGATCTTCTTGAAACTCTCCGTTTGGTGTCTGCAATATGGTATTATTTTGTTCTAGAAGTCTCCAATCGTGTGTTTAGCCTTCTTCAATGACTGCTTATTAAAACCTAATCAGATAATGTCTTATTTCCTAGGCTTCTTATTTACATAATTTGCTCCTCATACAATTAATTTATTTTTTGAAATCCAATGACCACTTCTCTATGATTACTCCCTAAGCATCTATATTCCTATTAGAATAAGTTCAGACTGTCAACAAATAAAATAACAACCCAGTCATCATTGACTACATAAGACTACCTATGTTCTTTCATTTATCATCAACTACATCACTAACCTCTGAGTCAGTCATTCTAAGGTGTATCCACATTTTTCAATCAATCAGGTTTTGTTCATTATGCCACTCTAGTGTCTTTCAAACCCATTATTCATTTTCCATTCCAACTGGTAGGTTCTCATCACTGTGTATATAGATGACTACAACATTGCCTTAACTGATTTCTAGTCTTTCTCTTCCAATCTCACCCTTATGTTATTACTGGAATGAATTTTATACAATATCACTTTCATAACAACCCCATACTGAATCATGAACCGTTTAAAGATTTCCATTGCCAGTAAGAACTTAATCTCTTATCTTTTATTAAAGGTTTTTCATAATCTGGCTTTTTGTAATGTTTACTCAACTAAACTCTCACTACTCACTAACATTTTAATTTCACCATAGTTTATTTGTTCTTCCTTAAAAGTGCTGCATTTAGCTGGATGGTGATGACACATTAGTTTAATCCCAATACTTGGAATGCAGAGGCAGGCAGATCTCTGAGTTTAAGGCTACCCTGATCCACAAAGTAAGTTCCAGAACAGCCAGAGATATACAGAGAAACCATGTCTCAACCCCCCCCCCCCCAAAGTCCTTTGTTCAACTTAATATCTGGAACATTCTTCATATTGGTCATCATGTTTGAAAAGTATCCTCCCTTCTCCTTTGCTACAAAATTCCTAGATATGCTCACATCTCTGTCTATCAGATCATTCAACCACTATTTTCACTATTTTTCTACTTACTTTAGTGCTGTCTAGCTCTAGGTATAGTGATATTTTTTCCACATTCTGATTTTACATTATTTCCATCCCCTTATAGAAAATGAGGGTGCCTAACAATGAGACAGTTTTACAATTTATTTTCCTCACTACTTTCAGCACTCTTTAACAACAGTTCAGTTCCAAAGAGTTTTTGTACTGAGACCCCTTTCTATATTTCAAGAATATGAAGGATCCCATAAAAGACTGTTTTGGGTAAACAGTGGGTATTTGTTGCCGAGCCTGATGACCTGAGTTCAATTCCTGGAACCCACATGGTAAAAGGCAAAAAACAGATTCCTGCAAGTTGTCCTGTGACCTTCAAATTACTGTTGTGGGATGCCCCCTGCAATAAATTTTCTTTAAAATTACATTAGTTTTTGGTGATTATATCTATTACTACTTTATTCAAATTATAACTATGGAATTTTAAATATCCATTTATTTAAATATAACAAATTCAGTATGTTAGCATAAATTATGTTTATAAACATAACAATGTCTCCCAAAACAAGTAAAATCATTGAGAAAATTTGAACTGTTTTACAATTTTTCTGCTTCATAGAAAACAGTGAGATTCTTTTTAAATGATTTTTTAAAATTTATTTATTTATTGCTTCAGGTTACATCTCCATCATAGTGTCCTCTTTCTACCCGTCTCAGACCCGCCTTCCCACCCTCTACCCCCTAACCCTTCCATCCCACTCCTCTGGAGTGGAGTGTCCCTACATAACAGTCCCCCGCCCCAGTTCATATGAGGCCCAAGAGCCTCCTCATACACTGGGGACCTACAAGGCAGCACCATTAGGGAAAAGTGTCTAATTGACAGGGAGAAAAAGTCTATGTCCATGTTCCCTTTGGTGCACTGGCTGTGGTATAGATATCATGTACTATATAGCTAAAATCTGACTATAAGTGAATAGATGCCACGTGCATCTTCTGATTCTGGGCTAGCTCACTCAGGATGAGTTTCTCTAGTTCCATCCATTTGGCTGCAAATTGCATAATTTCATTGTTTCTCATAGCTGAGTAGTATTCTATTGTGTATATGTGCCACAGTTTTTTAATCCATTCTTTGGTTGAGGGACATCTGGGTTGTTTCCAGTTTCTAGCTATTACAAATAAGGCTGCTATGAAAATAGATGAGGAAACTTCCTTGTAATTCGGTGAGGAATCATTTGGATGTCTGGGTTCCGAGGCAGAGCTATTCCAAGTTTTCTAAGATATCGCCAGATTGACCTCCATAGTGGTTGCACAAGCCTGCACTCCCACCAGCAATGGAGGAGGGTTCCCCTTTCTCCACACCCTTGCCAGCATGTGCTGTCATTTGAGTTTTGATCTTAGCCATTCTGACAGGTGTGAGATGGAATCTCAGAGTCGTCTTGAGTTGCATTTCTCTGATGATTAAGGATGCTGAGCATTTCTTCAAGGTATTAGAGATTCCTCCTTTGTGAACTCTTTGTTTATCTCTGTTCCCCATTTTTTTATTGGATTATTTGGTTTTTTGGCATTTAAATTCTTGAGTTCTTTATATATTTTGGATATTAGCCCTCTGTCAGATGTGTGGTAGGTGAAGATTTTTTCCCAATCTGTAGGCAGCGGTTTTGTTCGAATGACAGTGTCTTTTGCCTTACAGAAACTTTTCAGTTTCATGAGGTCCCATTTATTGATTGTTGGTCTTAAGTCCTGAGCTGTTGGTGTTCTGTTCAAGAAGTTGTCACCTGTGCCAATGAGTTCAAGGGTTTTTTCGACATTCTCTTCTAGTAGATTTAATGTGTCCAGCCTTATGTTAAGGTCTTTGATCCACTTGGACTCAAGTTTTGTACAAGGTGATAAGTATGGGTCTAATTTCATTCTTTTACATGTGGACATCCAGTTGGACCAACACCATTTGTTGAAGATGCTGTCCTTTTTCCATTGTGTGGTTTTGGCTTCTTTGTCAAAAATTAGGTGCCCATAGGTGTGTGGGTTCATTTCTGGGTCTTCAATTCGATTCCATTGATCCACTGGTCTGTTTCTATACCAGTACCATGCTGTTTTTATTACTATTGCTCTGTAGTACAGCTTGAAATCTGGGATGGAGATACTCCCAGATGTTTTTTGTCTTTTTTTTATTGTACAGGATGAATTTAGCTATTCTGGGTTTTTTTGTTCTTCCATATGAAATTAAGAATAGCTTTTTCCAGGTCTAAAAAGAGTTGTGTTGGTATTTTGATAGGCATTGTATTGAATCTGTATATTGCTTTTGGTGGGATGTACATTTTTATTATGTTGATCCTTCCTATCCATAAGCATGGGAGATCTTTCCATCTTCTGATGGCCTCTTCAATTTCTTTCTTCAAGGACTTGACATTCTTGTCCTTTACTTGCCTGGTTAGAGTTACCCCCAGGTATTTTATATTGTTTGTGGCTATTGTGAAGGGAGTTGTTTCCCTGATTTCTTTCTCAGCCCATTTATTTGTTGTATAAAGAAGGGCTTCTGAAATTCAAGAACACATCAAAAGTTTCATACACTGTGATCAAGTAGGCTTCATTCCAGGAATGCAGGGATGCTTCAACATATGAAAGTCTATCAACATAATTCACCATACAAACAAGATGAAAAAAACACATGATAATCTTGCTAGATGCGGAAAAATCATTTGACAAAATCCAACACCCCTTCATGCTAAAAGTTCTGGAGAGAACGGGCATACAAGGGCCATACCTAGAAATAATAAAGGCAAAATACAGCAGGCCAGTGGCCAACATCAAATTAAATGGAGAGAAACTTGAAGCATTTCCTCTAAACTCAGGGACAAGACAAGGATGCCCACTTTCGCCATATCTCTTCAATATAGTACTTGAAGTTCTTGCTAGAGCAATAAGACAACTAAAGGAGATCAATGTGATACAAATTGGAAACGAAGAAGTCAAATTATCCCTATTTGCAGACAATATGATAGTATACATAAGCAACCCCCAAATTCCACCAGAGAACACTTACAGATGATAAACATCTTCAGTAAGGTGGCTGCATACAAAATTAATTCAAAAAAATCAGAAGCCCTTCTTTAAATGATTTTTGAAAGTTTTTATTAGTATACATAATACTGGCTTATTATGACATTTCAACATATATACTTAATGTACTGACATTAAACCTGTTGTGAGGTCTTTGGTTGAAATGTACAAAGAAAATCTAGCCTCACACACAAATATATAGTTAGATAATGAAGGAATATTTGAGTAGATTTTTCAGATAATTTTGGTATGCTTTGCTAGTACATTAAAATTTGACAATGGTAGCTTCTTCTAGAGCAATTGGGAATCTGAATCTATATTAATGAACTTTAATGCTTAGTTGTATTAAAATCATTGCTCAGCTCTGCACTCCATAGACTTTTCCAAGCATGATTTTATATCATCATATACTGATTATTGGACAAATATTGATTTGCTAAGTTATGAAAATCTTCCAGATGGTGAGACACTTAATTACACAAGATTTGAAAATCATATTTGTTAATGTTACCCCTGGCCTCATCAAAGAATTCAGGGAGTATTGGAAGCTCTCAAATTCATGACAGCAGATACAAGTGTCAAAAGTCTAATTTGCACTTAAAAGTTTGTTTGTCAGTGGCAAGAAATAAATAGTTATTATTCTTAAAATTACAGGTACACTTTATTTGGGGGCTGATGCCTGTGAAATATCAGGTAACTGATGCTTAGTCAGTTTAAAGTGAAGCTGAGGTCCCATGTAAAAAGCTGTGAGCTGGGTTTGCAACTCAATAATGCAAGCGGTTTATACCATCATATTCTAGTATACATCAAAAGCATCAGAAGTACTTCTCATTTTAATACACAGAATATTAAAACTACACAAAGTTAAAATGAATAAGATCAGTATCTATCAATTATACAAAGCAATATTGTTAAGTGCAAATAGCTTTTGTTTCCTAACTTTGAGTATGCAATAGACAAGAATATAATTACTACATAATATAGGATAATAATCCTTGCCAGATCACCAGCAGTTTTATGCACATGTGCTTTTATACCATCAGTGAATTGTTAACACAACAAATATGGCAAGAAATATCTTAGAATTATTTTGAAAACTGTTTTGACATTTTAAAGCCTGTGGGACAATCTTGGTGAGCCCTACAGACCCATGAACCATACTTTGCAAACAAATGGTCTATATTATGTCTGAAACTCTTCATTTAGCATAACGTCTGGACACTTCACTGATTTGCTACTGAATTCAAACTTTTCTTCCAGCATTGTAAATGTAAGTTGTGCATCAGTTACTTTTACTGCTGTGACAAAATAGCTGAAAGTACTTAAAGAAGGAAGAATTTATTTGGCTCACTGTTTACAAGGGTATAGTCCATCATAGTGGCTTTTTTTGGGGGGGGGGGAACATTTATTGACTATTTCTATTTCCTTAGGAGTTATAGGACTGTTTAGTCTGTTAAACTGATCTTGATTTAACTTTGGTAGGTGAAATCTATCAAGAAAATTGTCCATTTCACTTATATGCTTGCTATATAAGACTGAGGATCTGATTTTAATTTCTGAAATCCATGTAAAGGTAGAAGAAGGAAAGAACCAACTCCTGAAGTTTGTCTGCCGATCTCCATATTTGTCCTGTGACAAGAGTATGAGAGCACTAATATATGTGATAGAATAATAATGCATAAATAAAAAGAAAATCCTTTGTCATCTGTGGTGGTTTGAATGAGAATGGCCACAATAGGCTTATAGATCTGAATACTTGGTCACCAGAAATTTGCACTATTTGAAAGGATTAGGAGATATGGCTTTATTGGAGGAAGTGTGTCACTGAGGGTGTGTTTTACGGTTTCAAAAGCCCAAGCCAAACACAATGTTTTTCTCTCTTCCTGCTTCCTGCAGATCCTGACAATGAACTCTCAGCTACTTCTTCAGTACCATGACTGCCTGCAGGCCACCATGCTTCCTGCCATGATGAAAATGGACTAAACTTCTGAAACTACATTTTTCATTATTTGTTCACCTGTTGAGGAATATTTAAATAGATTCCACATCTTCGCTATTGTGTATAGTTCTGCAGTGAATGGGTATCTCTGTGATAGAACTTGGAGTCCTTTGTGTGTACACCCAGGAATGGCATAGGTGGGTCACATGGTAGCCTTTCCTCTACTCCTTTATATTCTTCCTTCCTGTTTATTTTGTTTGAGACAGTGTCTCATGCAAATTGGGCTGGAACTCATCTTGAACTTGTGATCCTCGGGCTGCAGGTTTGCACCACCATATCTGGTTTTATGGGGTATTGATGATTGAATCCAAGATGATGGGGTGGTGTTAAGCATTCTAAATGTTAATTGGTCCTGTTTTCTGTCTGTTAGTTACTTTGACTCTTCTAAATCCCAATTCAGCAGGAAGTAATTTTAAAAGAGCAACACCCCATTCCCAAAAGGTGGGAAGATAATACTTTGGTCATTTGTTATAGATGTTGTTTAGGGGGGTTGGTTACAAATTGTTAAACGGTCTTATTAAGCAAGGTATAGGAGGTTAGACTCAAGGACTTTACTATTTCTTTTTTGTTTTCTATATCCTTCTTTCTCTCATATAGGCAGAAATGAATTGAAAAGAAAAAGAAGGGGAATATATGTATATAATATAGAAATGATAAGATATAAGGATAGATTATTGAATCTGCTCTAAAACGTAAAACTGTTGTTATTCTTAAAATAAGGTTATCTTTTGATACATTAGTATAGTGTTTTGTATATTGATAAAAAATAAGATTAATTTTGATAGAATTTTATAATTTGCTTATTCAATAGATAGATTTATAAATCAATAGATGTCTTCAAAACCCTCAGAGATGTACAGAAAATGGCATTTAAAGATATTATTTTAAAAATTGTTTGACTTAAGACAGCCAGCTCCTGAAAGCTCCCATTTGACTTGGAAGAAAACAATGAGCACCAAAAAGAAATCTCCCATCAGGAGATAATTCCTACTGGACAAAAATGTCCCTGCTTTCTCAACAGACTATATGCAGTCCAAAGATGGACCAGAGCTTAAATGTAGGTAAGTTGATGCCCTGATTCTGCAGAGACAGAATGGGAAAATCCTTATTCCCTACAGCAATCTTTACATCAGCCACTAATATATCTCCCTCCCAACTTCATATCCTTCCTCTTTTTTGTTTTGGGGGTCATTCTTAATTTTTTTCTTCTCCTACCCTTCTCACAAAAGGGCCAGCCAGGCATTGTAAATATGTAATTTAATAAAATTGGGAGCCTAGATCAAACTGGAGAACATACATTCCATATAAGGTTATTCAAATTTAAACACTGTAGGCCAAACAAAACATTATTTGCTACATTCCATCCAGACTTTATAGCAATCTTTCATTTTTACCTCCATTCTTCTAATTCAGATTTGCCATCTTTACATGGACTGCTTCAAATAGTTACAACTGACTTCTTAGACTACATTTTCCCAAATCTTTCTCTCTTCTCTTCCAATCCAGATTTATCTTTCAGAAGTCAAACGGAATGGTCTTTCTAAAATTCAAGTCTGGACATATTTCAAATCCAGAACAAAATTCCATTACAGTTTTCCATCACCTAAATGAGAAAAAAAAATCCTCATCCTTAGTATAGCATGAACAAACAATTTTCCCCCTTTTGCATACTAATTACTTCAACTTGACATTTCTCCACTTTCCTAAGCACAAAACAAATAGTAGAAATCATTTAACCAAATGGATGGAACTATAGAAGCTCACCCTGAGTGAGCTGACCCAGACTCAGAAGGATGCACATGGCATCTATTCACTTATAATCGGATTTTAGCCATATAGTACAGGATAACTATACTACAGCAAATGCACCAAAGGGAACAGGAACATAGACTTTGTTACCTGTCAATGAGACAGTATGCCCTAGTGATGCTTCCTTGTAGGCCCCCAGTGTATGAGGAGGCTCTTGGCCCTCATATGCCTACTGAACTGGGGCAGGGGACTGATAGGTAGGGACACTCTACTCCAGAGGAGTGGGATGGAAAGGATAGAGGGTAGAGAGTGGGAGGGCTGGACTGGGAGTGGTGAAAGAGGGTACTGTGATGGAGATGTAATCTGAAGTGATAAACATAAAAAAGAACTAAGATTTTTATGTCATTTATCATTCATGAGGAACTATTCTAAACTACATATATTAAGTCATTTGATCATTACAAATACATAAGACAGATGTTATTACTCTATTATAATTAAGGAAACTGAAACACAAAGGCAAAATGAGTCACTGAGAGTTCAAAAGTTTCTCATGTTTCAGATTCTGTGTTTTTGCACATGCTGTTCCCTCTGATTGAAATGTTTTTGTTCCCTTTCCTAATGGACATCTACCATCTTTCAAGAATAGGACCATATATTATATCCTCTCGGGTACTGCCTTCCCCATGTAAAACTAGTGATTCCTTCTTATCATTGGAGCATGAAGTTCATATTGTAACTTACCTGAAGAGAACAACTCCTAATACATCAGAACAGTGACTTGGCAGTGCCCAGTAGACCTTGCTGTAAGCAATATAATGCATGAAGAACTGCCTATTCTGGAAGGGATAAATGCCTCAGCAGTTAAGAATATTTACTATTCTTTCAGAGGACCCAAGTTTGGTTCCCATTATCCATATCAGGCAGCTTATAAGTGTCTGTAAATCTGGCTCCAGATGAAACTAAAACCTCTGGCCTCTGCAGACATTTAGACTCATGTGCACATACTCCTCCACCCACATACACACAATTAACTATAATAAATGTTTTTTAAAAGAACTACCTGCTCTACCTAGCATGGTAAGATAATCCATCATTTAAAACAGCAGAAAATCTTACATTTGCTATGACTATGGAAGAATCACAGGATGATAAAGGGTGGTCTTATTGCTAACCTCCCTTTGCAGTCCCATTTTCCTAAAATCATTATCACATTTCCACACCTCATAGTCATTTACAGGCGGTCCAAGTAAAAGCTGTCATTTCCACCTGTGGACTGGGGCCAAATAAGAGCTTAACCCCACTTCATAATTCCCAATAATGTGATGTCTGCTTGGATAACTGGACCTGAGAAAAGCAATGAGAGAAGTTTAAAAACAGTCATGACAAGCTACACTGAAATGAGGAAGAGACTGTAAGTCGCTGATTATTGTGATTTTTACTGAGAAAGTTACATAGTCTTTCCTAAATTGAGCATTAAGGTATAAAAAGCCCCATATTGTCTAACACATTTAGAATTTGAACACATGTAATCCAGCATCTTTTACTAGACAGGGATTTAATGAACATTTTGTGAGAACATCTGTTTGTTATTTATCTTTGTCTCATTTTACACATTAGCAAATCCCTTTCTACCACCAGAACAGAATAAAATCACCATTTCATCATACAGGACTTATAATTCTAAATTCCATGGGGGTGGGAAGAGAAGCAATAGTCAGCACTGTATTCTACCTGCTGTTACAAGGAAGAAGTACAAGAATGGGAAAGTGTGGAGGGGAACTAATTAAATATATAAATCTTTAACATACACTCTGCCAAAGGTTCCTGTGCTCTGCTGGTCTACTAACTGCTGAAAATTAAAAGCTGCTATATCTTTCTAGAAGATTATTCTTATTTTGATCTCTTGAATCTATTTTTAAAAAAAAGTAAATTGGTTCTATCAAAATTAATATTTTCCCTCTTTGTTCTAT
>CAJQZJ010029086.1:0-13945 GCA_907164525.1 Lophiomys imhausi | reverse complement strand
TGTATAAATAAAGAAGTTAATTCTGTGTTATCGGGAATAAATTCAGCAGTTTCTATGTGCAACACAACTCTTTCTGCATATAGAGAATCTGTAATTATGTTAAGAGACTCTGGAAAATCTAATAACACCATAAGGATTACATACAATTCTGCTTTTTGAACTGAGGTATATGGACTTTTGATTACCTTGCTGATTTTGTCTGTCTTATAACCTGCCATTCCCATCTTGTTAGCATCAGTATAGAAGGTTGGTGAATCAGGAATTGGTGTTCCCTTTACAATACGAGGAAGAATCCAAGTAGTTCTTTTTATAAATTGTATACGTTTGCTTTTTGGAAATTTGTTATTAATTTCTCCCAAATAATTACTGCAAGCTCTTTGCCGATCTTCATTGATTACCCACAATGACATAATCTCAGCATTAGTAAGAGGAACTACTATTTCAGCCGGGTCCATTCCTGATAATTGACGTAGTCTTATTCTACCTTTTACAATTAATTCAGATATCTTTTCTATGTATGTCTTTAATTTTTTACTTTGTTTATGTGGTAAGAAAATCCATTCCATAATACTATCTTCCCGTTGCATAATAAGCCCTGTAGGAGAATGAGCTGATGGTAAAATGACCAAAATACAATCAAGTTGGGGATCAATTCGATCTATGTATGCATCTTGCAATCTTTGTTCTACCAACATTAATTCCTTTTCTGCCTCAGCAGTTAAACATCTTGGACTATTTATATTTGAATCACCTTGTAATGTTTGAAACAAATTACTTAACTCATGAGTACTTAAACCAAGGGTGGGCCTTAGCCAATTTATATCTCCCATTAATTTTTGAAAATCATTAAGAGTTTTCAATTGGTCTCTACGGATTTGTACCTTTTGCGATCTTATTCTCTGTTGACTTATTTTATAACCCAAATAGTTGATTGAATCTCCTCTTTGTATTTTTTCAGGAGCAATTTTTAACCCCCATAGTGGTAGAATTCTTTGCATTTCCTTAAATAAGTTCTCTAAAACAACTACATCAGAATCAGCCAACAAAATGTCATCCATATAATGATAGATAATAGATCGAGGAAACTGCTTACGCATTATTTCTAATGGTTTTTGTACAAAATATTGACACAGAGTTGGACTGTTCAACATTCCCTGTGGAAGTACATTCCAACAATACCTCTTGATTGGCCTACTGTTATTAAGAGTAGGTACAGAGAAGGCAAACCTTTCCCTATCATTCTTATGCAATGGAATTGAGAAAAAGCAGTCTTTTAAATCAATTACTATTAAAGGCCATGACTTTGGTAACAGAGAAGGTAAAGGCATACCAGGCTGCAAAGGACCCATAGGTTGAATTACTCTATTCACAGCTCTTAAATCTGTTACCATTCTCCATTTACCCGATTTCTTTTTTACCACAAACACAGGAGAATTCCATGGGCTGGTAGACTCTTCTATATGACGAGCCTCCAGCTGTTCTTTTACCAATTGCTCAAGAGCCTCCAATTTTTCCTTTGTTATGGGCCACTGCTCTTGCCACACTGGTTTATTTGATAGCCATTTCAAGGGTAGGGCTGTTGGAATTTCAGCAGTGGCCCCTAGTATAAATTTGGAAACTCGATACCTGGGGTGTCCTGTGTTTGGACACTAGATACAGCTTGCAGTTGTTGAGTACTCACATCAATACCTTCCTCAAAAGTATCTATAATCTCAATGTCTGGGGTGTCCTGTGTTTGGACACTAGACATTGCTTGCAATTGTTGAGTATGCATATCAATACCTTCCTCAAAAGCATCCATCATTTCATTGTTTGTTATTTCTGGCATTGTAGGAATATTAATTTGAGTACCCCATTGTTGTAAGAGATCCCTTCCCCATAAATTTATGGGTACATCAGCCACATAAGGTCTCAACTTCCCTGTTTGCCCTTCTGGTCCCACACAGTTAAGCCATCGTACACTTTGTTTTACATGTGATAATTTACCAATTCCTATAAAATGTGTAGGAACCCTTTGAAGTGGCCAGTTTGAATTCCAAGACTCATGTGAGAGGACAGTGACATCTGCTCCTGTGTCAAGCAATCCTTCTATTTCAATACCATTCACTTGTATTTTTAATTTTGGTCTCGTATCACTCACCATTGTTTGCCAATACACATGTTTTCCACTATTTTCGACTGCTCCTGTTCCGTCTATTGGAACAACCTTACCCTTGGTGTAAGGAAACAGCAGCAGTTGGGCAATTTTGTCCCCTGCATTAATTGTCATCTCTTTCCATATGGATGTCATAATTTTAATTTCTTCCTTGAAGTCTCCATCTATAATACCTGGATGAATAAAGAATCCTTGACAAGTTAATCCATTTTTTCCAAATATTAATCCTATTGTCCCTGATGGTAAAGGACCATAGATACCAGTGGTTAACATATAACATTCATCTGTTTTGGATAATGTTTTAGATTGATCTGTGGTCAAATCTAAAACTGTAGTACCTTCAGTAGCCTGTAAAAGATCAGCAATAGTTAATTTTGTTCTTCCTGCCTGTCTGTTTCCCTCTGGTTGGATGATGGACGACGGTTCACATTGTTTTGGGGGGCCTGAACCGGTAGGCCCCTCCCCTCGTTTCCCGGCAAGGGATTACCTCTGACATCCGTTTTAGCTCTACAATCCCGGGACCAGTGTTTACCTTTTCCACAACGAGTACAAAATCCTGGAGACCTTAACCTTCTATTGCCATTAGAAGCCATTCGTTCCCTTCTACAACCATGTTCGCCATTAAAAGCCGTTCGCTCCCTTCTATGATCATGTTCTGCAGAGACCAGACACCTATCATTTCGAGTTCTGGAGGATTCAGCCTTACGATATCTTTGGAAATGACCAAGTTCACCATTTTTAAAGCACTCATTAAGACCCCTAGCAACTGCTTGTGCTATGACATTAGTCTGATGCTCTTGAAAACCAATATCAGCTGTTTCTCTTATCCATTCATCTACTGGGGCCCCTCGAGCTTTCAATGGTCTAATTGCCCTTTGACATTCAGCATTTGCATTTTCATATGCCAAGGCATTTATCAAGTCCTGTCTGGCATCAGGGTTATCTACATCTCTCTCCACAGCTGAAGTCAATCTCCCTAAAAAGTCTGAGAAGGTTTCCTGAGGACCTTGTATTATCTTGGTAAATGAAGTAAACCTTTTCCCAGCCTCAGCCACCATATCCCAGGCCCTCAGAGCTGCAACACGACACTGTTCGATGACAACATCTTCAAATTGAGTCTGTAACCGTATGTCAGCATAAGGTCCCTCACCAAGCATTTGGTGGGTTGTGACATTTATTCCCCTTGCCATATTTTGCTGCTCTAATTTTGTGGCTTCATGTCTCCACCATGACAACCATTGTAATTGCTGGCTACCTTCTAGCACAGCTGATATCAGTCCCTTCCAATCTTGGGGAATGACTCTATTTTGTAAAGCCCAATTATTTAGCATCTGTTTAACGAATGATGAATGCATTCCATAAGAGACAATAGACTCCTTAAATCTTTTTAAATCCAAAATGTCTATTGGACGCCATGTTAATTCCTGATTGAGCTGACCGTTATTATCAGGCCTAAATTGAAACATAACTGGAAAAGCTGATGGTGATTGTGCAGTACCATGCAGCTCCTCTGGGGGCGCACTTGGTTCCACATTAGCGCCATTACCTACCTGGTTTCCTACTGACACACGCGGCGGCTTTTCTACTGGTACATGCGGCGACTGTGGAGACCTAGCTAGAAAAGAACTTGCCATTTTCTCAGTTCCAGTCACCTGCCCTGCCAGAATTTTCTTAAGCTCCTCAATCTGCATTTCCATAATTTTTAATTGTGTAACAGACGTCTTCCTTATGACAAACCAATAAAATAAAAAAAAGTAAACAGCATAAAACATTCGGTCTGATTGAAAAACAGTGTAGAGGTCAGCAGTAAACATTGCCATATTGTCAACAACTGGCATCATAGTTTCAAAATCTGCAGTTTTCTCTATAGTTTTGAAAACAAAATTACCCATAATGCCTTACCACGTTGAGCGCCACCTGAAACCGAACTTTTAAATTATTATTTATTTAACTCTTATTTATTTATTACTAAATTCACTTATAACAAACACCAACAATTTCTTATCTATTAAACCTATAAATTCCTACAACCCCTTTAACCTATCCGCTAAACCTATTGATAATCATAACAATTACTTTCATACCCTTTTAGAATGATACAGTCTCTGGGGCAGGTCCTCAGTCGTCAGGAAACCAGTCTCGGGGTAGACTCCTTAACGCACTTAGCAGTCCTTTTTCTGGAATAGCTCAGACGCAGGTTCGTCAGGGTAAACTGGCTATCGAAGTCTCACTTTAAATAAGGTTTGAGGCTTTCTTCTCTCTGGGAGACCTCAGCGTCTGTAGGCCAACTTACTTCCTTCGTATCAGCAACTCTGCCGCTCTGCCTCAGTCTTTAAAGCTGGCCACAGTTCCGTTCAGGCCACTGTTCGGACAGGTCAAACCCCTCTAGGCAAAAGCTGAGCCACAGGGTTTAGTCCTTGGCCTTTTGCTGTCTTGCCGAGGCTTTCTCTGCTCACCAGCTTCCTTCTGCCTCAGGGAGATCTGGCCATTGGTCTACCAGAACTTTCTCCAGCAGGACTCTCGGAGCTCTCTCATATCGGGGGCCCTTAGCACGCACGCACCCCTCTGGCGTCATCCACTTGTCCTTAAATAGGATCACTCCTTGTTCCACCTGCTTCAGCTTAAGTTGGGCTCTGCCCACTTAGCAGTTGAAAGCAATGCCAGGTCATAAAGTCTTTCCTTGTTTCACCTGGCTTCAACCTTGTTTTTCAGTCCAAAGAGACTCCCCTCATTTCACCTGACTTCATCCATAAGCTGATAAGCTAATTGCTCACAGCAGTTGATCTTCATGCCCCGAAATAAGAGACTGTATCAGAAACTTAGATATTCACTAAATCTAACTTATATTAATCTACCAGCCCCTTCAGTCCTCTAGCATTCTCCCTGTGCTTTGGACGGGTGGTCCTCTTGCTCTGTTCAGGGTTTCAGCTGACTGGATGAGGGTAATTCACATTAGAGAAGGCCGTCTGCTGTACTCAGTCTATGAGTCCAAACGTTAGTGCCACCAAAACACATCCTCACAGTCACAGAGTAATGTTTGACCAAATATCTGAGCATCATATGCCCCATGCTACAGAGGCCCCCGGGAGGCCAGAAGCACTTTGCTGACAGTGCTATCTCCCCAGGCCAAGGTTCTTTTCAAAATCAAATACCAACATGCCCCATGTGAATTTTGCCATTATGCTAGATGGTAAACACAGCAATAGTCCATTTTTGTCTTAAATTGTCATTTTTTCCTCTCTCAGGTGTTTTTAAGATACTTCTTTATTGCAATTTTTGAGATGTCAAGTAGAAAATTATACCTTGCTCTATCCTGCATAGGACCACGCATGCAACTTTGCTTCACCTGCAGACATTGTAGTGGCAAGGTGCCATTCATTATGTGACAGGATGCATCTATATATCATTGGAACATGGGTAGGAAACACATGAAGGTTTTTACCTCACTCATTGAGAGCCCTGAGAAGAAAATCATTGTAAGGATGGCAATAAGTACAGCAAATAAGGGATCAGCATTTACTTTCCAGGAATTTCCAATTCATGTGGGAGGGAATGAGATGCACATGTAAAATCTATAAAATATGATGAAGTTCTTCAAGATCCACAAAAGTGGACACCACAAATATTTAGGAAGGGTTTTTTTTTTTTTTTTTTGTAGGAAGTGGTTATAAAGTAGGACTTTAGAGGATGTTTTGAGGCAGGCAATGAGAGGTAGAAAAGAGAGACGCATGGGGCATAAGAGAAGGTGAGGACAGAGGAGATTGTGGCTGTAAGTTGAATAACTAATATCAAGGGCTGACATATTTTAAAAAATGGAAAGGCTTTTTCATTCCTGCTTTTATATAATTTCTTTTTTTTTTTTTTTTGGTTTTTTTGAGACAGGGTTTCTCTGTATAACAGCTCTGGCTGTCCTAGACTCACTTTGTAGACCAGGCTGGCCTCGAACTCACAGAGATCCGCCTACCTCTGCCTCCCAAGTGCTGGGATTAAAGGCATGCGCCACCAACGCCCGGCATAATTTCTTAATAGAATTAAAAATCACAGATTTAGTGATAAAAATGAATCAGAAATATAGATTCAAGGCCTTGTTCTCGCCTCTGAGCTTCAGATATATGGGGCAGAGTACAAAACCACATGTTTTGAAGGGAGAGAGCTTACACTTGCAAAATGCCTGTGGGGCCCCATGGGAGAAATGGGGTTTGCAGCAGACAGGGTAACTAGGAACAGCCTAGAGATGATTCAGATTTGTCAATATGTCTTTTTGTTAGTTGGTTTGTTTTTTCAAGACAGGGTCTTACTCTGTAGCTTTGATTGTCCTGGAACTCACTATGCTGATCAGGCTGACCTCAAACTCACAGAGATCTGCCTGACTCTGCCTCCTGAGTGGAGGATTAAAGGCATGTGTCACTACAAAAGTCTTTCCAACTCCTCTCACTGAATTCTGATGCTCCTAAAATTGGTTAGCTGGATTCTGCTTCCTTTTTTGTATTTGATAATTTGGTTTCTTTCATATCCCAATATCTATATTGTCAAAGTAGCTAAGAAGCCTCAGGTAGATTCATAACTCCACCCTCTTTCAGCAGACCTCAGTCACAAGGCAGTACCAATCATAAAAGGCGCTGGTACACAGAGAGGGCTTCTTGCTGTGGTTACCATGGTGATTAATGATACAACCACTATTTAGTACAGTTGGGAGGACATAAATGCTAGAAGTCCTACAATTTTGGGATATTCTGGCAAAAGATCGTCACATCCAAAATAATAACAATATACTTTTTTGATATCTTTATTGGCTTAATAAACTTCACTAGAACGAACCTAACTTATTTCTCTTCACAGTCTTGCATGATTTGAACATATAGTTTTGGACTAGAAACCAAGAAGACCTTGCTGATATAGCAATGGATCTGTGGTCTAGTGTCTTAGGCTTCTTTCTGTTGTTGGGACAGACAATAGTGTCTGAGTAATCTGTGAAGAACACAGATTTATTTCTCAGAGTTCTAAAATCTGGGGAGTCTACAAGGATGACAGAGAAAGGGGCATTATGGTGCAAATAGAGCAAGAATGCTAGCTTAGGATTTTTTCCTTTTTTTTTTCTTTTAAAGTTATCAATGTGCCTTTGTGGAGATATCATTCCCCATGACCTCATCCAACCCTAATTACCCCTTCCAAATACCACCAATATATGAATTTGAGGATTACATTTACAAAATGTGTGCTTCTGGAGGACACATCAAATCATGACATTCAGAAACCAAACCTAGATCTCCAGGTTAATCAACTGCCTACTGTGCATGCTGTTCGCCTCACAAGAGCTTCACAAGCATTCTGCAAATCATTGTTCTCTATCACCAGCCTCTGACCCTGTTTCCCTTCTCATATGGTTGCAAAAAAAAAGTTCTACACAGAATAAATTATAGAAAAATGAGAGCAAAAATATCACTCCATGAGTGGCTGGAAAAATGCCTGATAAAGCAAGGAAAGCCTTTTTAAGAAGTCTGGATTAGAGACAAGTTTATATTAGGCAGCCAATTTTGAGTTTTCCATCCAACTCAGTCTACAGCCTTACCTCCTCTATATGCCTTCAAACCCTCATGAATATAACTCTCTGAGTACCTGGATCAAGGGAGGAAGAGAAGGAGGGAGGGAGGGAAGCAGACACAGAGACAGACACAAACATACAGAGAGACAGAAACACAGACAGACAGAGTCAGCAAGTGAACACTAAGTAGTCAGTGTGATAGAGAGACACACACAGATAGGACAGGGACAGAGAGAAAGAGAAAACACTAAGTAGTCACTGTGGGAGTTAAGTATCACGGTGATCTTTTTTTTTTTTTTTCATTATTAGCCAATGGATAATTCCAGAAGGAAACAGAGTAGAGAAAGAGAAAAACCTGACTAAGATCACATAAAATGAAGATCCTAAACCATGTACATTCTATGATAGCCAGTTTGAATGCTTCATAAGACTTCATGTGCTGAAAATCAATCCCTGTAGAAAGACATTACTCACATGAAAATGTAATGTAGCCAAAATGCTTAGATGTGTGGTTTGGGGGATGATTAAGGTTAGATTAGGTCTTTCTAGTGGAGCCCCATCACTGAATCCTAGAAGCTCTTCAAGAACAGGAGAGGGCAAACAAACATATATACTCCCTCAGTTGCCAAGTAATGCCATGTGCCACCTTGTGACTCTGTCAGAAGAAAGCCATCTTTATAATATTAACCTGTTCCAGGTATTTCATTAAAGTGATGAAAAATAATAAAAAAATTGATGACAAGAAAGAGATTATTACCATACCTATATCTAAAAATGTGGAGGAAGATTTGGAACTGGGTATAATGGTTGAGGTTGGATGCTTTTAGAGGGCCAGTTTAGAAAAAGTCTAAAATATTGGAAGGTGAACACTGTGGGCTCAGAGGATGAAGGAATCTAGGCATGATCTGGAGGATGCTCTTCAAAATGTCATGCTAACACATTCTCAGATGCAGCTGCCAGAAACTGGGGTTAAAAACCACCCTTGTCACAACATCACAAAATATTCTGCCTGAACCACGTCCATCCCCTCGAACTCTAAGGAAGTCTTAGTTATTCTGATGCTGTACAATGTCTGGTGAAGCAAACAGGTAAACAAAAGCATTCAAGCTGCTGCTTGGTTATAGGAGGATCAGGGAACAATGTCAGGACTCAAGGGCAGAAAGTATAATTAAAAGAAGGCAGAGTGGAAAGATTTGGAAAAGTCACAGGCTGGCCTGGGAAGGAACTATGGAAAAGTGAGGGCTGCTACAGAGAAGCAGCTTGCTGAAGAGATTAGTACCATGAAAGACAGCCAGTGCTTTGCATCACAACAAGGAAAAAGGCCTTGAGGGCATCTCCTCCCTTCACAGGCACAGAGCATTCGGGAAAGAATTTTTCTGAGAGATCCCAAGTCTTTCACGTTTGTGTGTGTCTCTAAGTGTAGGTATCTGCAGAAGCCAGACTACGGTGTCAGATGCCCTAGAGCTGGAGTTACAGGGGGTTGTGGATGCTGGGAACCAAACTGGTCAAAAGCAGCAAGAACTCCTAACCACTAAGTCTTCTTTTCAGTCCCAGGAAAGGGCTTTCTACTGGAGCCCAAAGTTGCCCATTAATTCTGGCAAAGGATCACAAGACCTCCATATGCTCACTTCACATAGGCCCAGAGGTGGCTTCTGATCCTGGTATCCACATGAGCAAAATGTAAGTTCTGGGATCATGGTGCATTCTACTGACCAAGAGTGCAGAAGTCATAGGAATCTGGGCAGAAGCCTGCTACAGCTGGAACCTCTGCAGAGAGAACGTCATGGGGCCTTTGCCTGTAAGTGCAGTCTCTAGGAAGGTAGCCATGTCAACAAAGTGAAATGCAGCCCTGGAAACCCAGTGATAGCAGTGTGCAGCTCCAAAGAGCCATGGCCACTGGGACCAGACCCATCCCAGGAATAGGCTACCCAAACTCTGGGGCACAGCCTATGCTACACTCTGCACATGATACTTCCTTGGAGCTTCAGAATTTAACAACTATCCTGCCGGTCTTTATTCCTGCTTTTAGAGCTAGTATTCCTTTCTACTTGCCTATTTCTCAAAAATTCATGAATTGAATCATTGCTGGGTTTAATTACTTGTTTGTTATCCACCTGACCCCTATAGTGTAGGCCCATGAGAGAACTGTCTCCTACAGTATGGGGTCTCTAGTACTTAGAACAAGTAGCCCTCTATAAACCTCTGTTGACTGAATAAATTAAGCAGGTCATCCCCAAGGGGGAGAGAAGGTGTTGTTCTGAACATTTATAAAGAAATCACAGCATTTATTCTAAATTGGGGAAACATAGACTAATATGATGACTCACTTCATGTTCCTGATCTTTCTCTAGTGAATAATGAGGCATACATTCAATGATCCTGCCGCCTTTTATTTTCACAGCTGAGTTGTTGTGATTCTAGCTTCTAGCTTTAGGATTCTTTCTAGAAGATATATATATATATATTCTCCTTTCTTTTCCTCATATTTTTTTGTTGGAGATTTTATTTGGTGCTGCCAATGAGTATGAACAAATAACAAGTATGCCATCATTTTAGGTTTAAGAATCCCCTGTACAATTATAGGAAATGCTTACATACAACATCTGAAGGACCCATATGTGGCACAATTGTTGCTGCCTCAAGAAACATGTGACCGGGACTCTGAGACACTCTGACTGCAGTTTGTAAATTGCCTAGTTAAGCCTAGACTTCAAACTGTGTTACCCACTTTTAAGCTGTGTTAGATTTCTTAGTTTATAGAGCTGATAGCTTGAGCCCATTTACTGTGACAAAAGGATTACCTTTAAGTTGTTGTTTTACTATAAGTGATTATTTTCCTTTAATGAGTCTAAGAAAAGCAGGCTATAGTTTATTATCTGTGGGTAAGATTAAATAAGTCTCTGAAGTATGTGTAATTCCACCACAATGAATAAAAATCAACTTTCAGTATCTGTTGAGGATTGACTGTAGGTTCTCTGAAAATAAAATACATGGTTGCATGAATCCTTCTATAAGACAGCACAGATTTACATATAAATTATATACATCTTAATATACTCCTTAAATCATCTTTCCATTGTTTATAATACCTAATGCGATGAAAATGTTACGTAAATAGCTTCTACACTGCACCAAATAGGAAGCAAAGAGAAAGATGCTGAACCTGTTCCATTAGATACAATCACAAAATGTTTGACACAAAGTTGGTTACATGCATAGATACCGACCATGTGGACACAGAGGATCAACTGCAGTTCTATGTTTTGGCATGTGGTAGGCACTGGAAATTGTTTAAATTATATTGGTACCATCCTGGAAAAATCAACCTGGGGTTACTGATACATATTCAAACACAGACTGTATTATATGAACTTAAATTGAAATTTTTGAAAATATTTTCTCCTGATAGATAAGTTTAACTAGTTAACATTCTTAAATGATAATAGTTTTGAAATTAGTACTCATCAAAAATGTTGGCAAGAAGCTGGGCATGGTGGCGCATACCTTTAATCCCAGCACTTGGGAGGCAGAGGCAGGTAGATCTGTGTGAGTTCGAGGCCAGCCTGGTCCAGAACAGCCAGGGATATTACACAGAGAAACTCTGTCTTGAAAAAACAAGCAAACAAAAATGTTGGCAAGCATAGTTTTTTAAAGATGGATATTTTTTAAAATTAGAACTACACAGAGAAACCCTGACGTTAAAAAATTCAAATAAAATTTAAAAATTAATAGTAAAAGGATAGAACTCTTTAAATTGCATTCATTCATTTGAAACTTAATCCTTAACTATTTTTTTAGTCTCCCTTTGAAGATAATACTAACTTCTTGTAGTGTGAGATTTTTCTGTCTATAATATTCCATTACTAAATCTTCTGCAAGTTGAGATCCATGCTGAAAACACTCTAAATTAGTCTCTACCTTCTACACCACACCATATTCTTCCAAGATCTTCTGGGATCTGGCCATCTCTGTGTCACTATATAACACAGAAATCTAACTACATCCAAGTAATGTCTTTAACACATTTCATCATGATGGTGTGAATTTCTAGAAAACTCCTAACCATGAATCAAAGTATTGTCAGCTTTTCTGTTTTCATGGACACGGATGGTGGACACTCAGTGAGCAAGAAGATGAGGTTCTGCACCTCTACAATCTCTTCTCAGATGTCTCCACTCGTCCTTTCATGTGATTAATGATACAACATTCACCCTCCTCATCTCTATCACTGGTTCACATTTAACACAGCTAACTTCCTGCTATTCTTTATTCTCATTAGGCCACATCTTCTACCATAAGATTAATGTAGAAAAGTTCAGGGAGTGGAGAGGAATGGTACAGATTAAATAATTTTTAGCTTCTTACTACCAATCAATAAACTAGGAACAGTATTTACGAACATTGTTTAGAAGCTAATAATTTTTACTTAAAAATATTTGTGTGTGTGTGTATGTGTGTGTGTGTGTGTGTGTGCGTGTGTGTTGGATGGGTGTGCATGCACATGAGTGAGGATGCTAGAAGTAAATCATGGGCATTGTTCTTTAGGCATAATTTACTGTGTTTTTAAGACAAGGTCTCTCCTACATGTGTTAGTTTGAATGAAAATGGCCCACATAAGCTCATATATTTCAATGCTTTTGTCCCAAGTCAGTGGAAGAATTAGGAGGTGTTGGCTTGCTGGAGGAGGTTTGTCACTGGGGATGATGTTTTAAAAGCCCATACTCCTAGTTAGCTGGGTCTCCCCCCCCCCGTGTGTGTGTGTGTTTGTGTGTGTGTTTGTGTGTGTGTGTGTGTGTGTGTGATGCTTGCTGATCAGATATAAGCTCTTAGCTACTTCTCTAGCACCATGTGCACCTGCTGCTTGCCATGCTCCCAGCCATGATAGCCATGGACCCTAATTTTCCAGAACCCTGAGCATCAAATCAAATACTTTTCTTTTATAAGTTGTGTTGATTATGGTGTTTTGTCTTGGTAACAGAAAAGTAATTAAGACACTGTGGGTCACTCACTTGGATATGGCTGGCCAATGAGCCCCAGGGACGTTCCTATTTCTGCTTCCCCAGGATTGGGATTAGAAATATGTAGCTCAGGGGGATCCAAGATGGCGGCAGATGGTGTGGATGTATTTTGATTTCAGGGTCAACAATCACAAGGAGGTAAGTGTTCCAGGATGCTGTACAAGGGCACGACCCCTTCTAAATCTCACCCAGCTACACAGGGATCATGGAAGATGCCTGGGCAGGACACCCCTTCCAAATCTCGGACACACTAGGAAGCCTCTGGGCCCGGGAATCGGGATAACCCATCCCCCCAAAGGAGAGACCCCCGGTAAGTTCCAACCTAATAACCAGCTGGCAGATTCAGAAAACACACAGAGATAATCCCCACCCTGCTGGGCACTCCCAGGTCTCAAACAGACGTTCCAATTATCTAGCGAAAGGTTGCAACCCTTGGAAGTGAGCGGGAGATCCACTGCAAAGTGCCTTCAGAACACAGATCGCAGTCTGTGATGTCACTGGCCAGTTTCCAAGACGCAGGAGCAGCAAGGCTACTGCAGCTGAACTGCAGACTTACCCGCTACAGGAACCAACCCCGGGCAAACTGCGAGATATTTGAAACGGTCGTATATTGGTCTTATGTACTAGTACAGGCCCTTCCGTCGGGGAATCAGAGCTTACTTGTAAACAGCTCCGCCACCTGAATTAATTAGGTCCCCACCTGGGAGGTGGGACTGAATGACTCACCTTATAGGGGTGGAGTAAGGCAACTCGAATCCTACACCACAGTGCCCCCTTTGGACCCAAGTCCAGAAGACAGCAAATTCCACATGGCCAGAGGCCCCAGACAAAAAAAAAAAAAACAGAGCGAAATGTCTCCAACAAAAGAAAGCAACGCTATTCTGTCCAGCCCGAACCACCTCACCACAACTGAAACACATGAAAACGATGACAATTCTACAGTATGGAAAGTGATAAAGTCCCTTCAAGAAGAACTTAAAACTATGAAGGAATTCAAAGAAGCCACAATCTTACAAGACAAAACGACGAGTAACATCATTAAAGAGCTCCAAGCCAAGGTGACCCAGCTTGAACAAGAAAAGGATAAAGCAATGAAAGATCTCCAGACAAAAAAAAAGCAAACTGGAGAAGGAAATGTACAAAACGAACACTACCATTCAAGACATGAAAATAGAAATGGAAACAATAAAGAAAACACAGTCAGAGTTAAAAGAGGAAATGGAGAATCAA
>CAJQZJ010029083.1:0-11823 GCA_907164525.1 Lophiomys imhausi | reverse complement strand
TTCAGACCAAAGATTGCAGTCTGTGACGTCACTGGCCAGTTTCCAAGCCGTGGGAGCAGCAGAGCAGCAAGGCTACTGCAGCTGAACTGCAGACTTACCCGTTACAGGAACCAACCCCAAGAAAATCGCGAGATATTTGAAACGGTCATATATCGGTCTTATGTACTAGTACAGGCCCTTCCGGCAGGGAATCAGAGCTTACTTGTAAACAGCTCCGCCACCTGAATTAATTAGGTCCCCACCTGGGAGGCGGGACTGAATGACTCACCTTATAGGGGTGGAGTAAGGCAACTCGAATCCTACACCACAGTGCCCCCCTTGGACCCAAGTCCAGAAGACAGCAAATTCCACTTGGCCAGAGGCCAGAGACAAAAAAAAAAAAAAAAAAAAAAAAAAAACAGAGCTAAATGTCTCCAACAAAAGAAAGCAACGCTATTCTGTCCAGCCTGAACCACCTCACCACAACTGAAACACATGAAAATGATGACAGTTCTACAGTATGGAAAGTGATAAAGTCCCTTCAAGAAGAACTTAAAACTATGAAGGAATTCAAAGAAGCCACAATCTTACAAGTCAAAACAACAGATAACATCATTAAAGAGCTCCAAGCCAAGGTGACCCAGCTTGAACAGGAAAAGGATAAAGCAATGAAAGATCTCCAGACAAAAACAAGCAAACTGGAGAAGGAAATGTACAAAATGAACACTACCATTCAAGACATGAAAATATAAATGGAAACAATAAAGGAAACACAGTCAGAGTTAAAAGAGGAAATGGAGAATCAAGAGAAGAGAACAGGAACTACGGATGTGAGTATGAAAAATAGAATGCAAGAGATGAAAGACAGGATCACAGGCATGGAAGATTCGATGGAAGAAATCAGTACAACATCCAAAGAAAATGAGAAAGATAAAAAATCTCTCACCCACAACATCCAAGAAATCAAGGACACAATGAAAAGATGGAACCTAAGAATTATAGGCATAGAAAAAGAGAAGACTCCCGACTCCGTGGTCCAGGAAATATCTTCAACAAAATCATAGAAGAAAATTTCCCAAACCTAAAGAAAGAGATGCCAGTAAAAATCCAAGAGGCTTACAGAACACCAAACAGATTAGATCAGAAAAGAAACTCCTCTCGCCAAATAATAATAGAAACTCCAAATGGAGAGAACAAATAAAGGATATTAAAAGCTGTAAGAGAAAAAAGCCAAGTCACATACAATGGCAGACCCATCAGAATCACACCTGACTTCTCCTCAGAAACTTTAAAAGCTAGAAGGGCCTGGACAGATGTCCTACAAGCCCTGAGAGAACATAGGTGCCCAGCCAGACCACTATACCCAGCAAAACTCTCTATCAACATAGAAGGAGAAAACAAGATATTCCATGACAAAATCAAATTCAAACAATATCTCCTCACAAACCCAGGCCTACAAAGATCGTAGAAGGAAAATTCCAACCCAGAGAAGATAACTACACCCAAGAAAACAGAGGAAATAGAAACCTCCACAGCAACTAAACCAAAGAAAACACAAGACAGCCAGCTAAACCAAAATAATGGGAAATAACAACCCCTGGTCACTAATATCCATCAACATCAATGGACTCAACTCGCCAATAAAAAGACACAGACTTACAGACTGGATCCGTAAACAAGACCCATCTTTTTGCTGTGTACAAGAAACACACCTCACTATTGAAGATAAACACTACCTCAGAGTAAAGGGCTGGGAAAAGGTTTTCCAAGCAAATGGACCCAGGAAACAATCTGGAGTAGCCACCCTAATATCAAACAAAATAGACTTCCAATTGAAGTTAATAAAAAAAGACAGAGAAGAGCATTACATAGCCATTAAAGGAAATATCCACCAAGAGGGAATCTCAATATTGAACATCTATGCCCCAAATACACAGGCACCTACATTTATAAAAGAAACACTGCTAAAACTTAAATTGCGCATCGATCCAAACACTTTAATAGTGGGAGACTTCAACACCCCACTCACAACTATGGACAGATCATCAAGACAGAAGCCAAACAGAGAAATAAAGAGTCTAACAGAGATCATGAACCAAACGGACCTAACAGATATCTACAGAACGTTTCACCCAAACACAAAAGAATACACCTTCTTCTCAGCACCTCACGGAACCTTCTCCAAAATCGACCATATAGTTGGACACAAAGATAGCCTCAACAGATACAAGAAAATTGAAATAACCCCCTGTATCTTATCAGACCACCATGGAATAAAGCTGAACTTCAATAGCAAAAGAATCAACAGAAAGTCTACACTCACATGGAAATTGAACAACTCTTTACTAGAGGACCACTGGGTCAGGGAAGAAATAAAGAAGGAAATCAAAGACTTCTTAAAATCCAACGAAAATGAAGACACAACATACCCAAACCTATGGGACACAGAGAAAGCTGTGCTACGAGGAAATTTCATAGCACTAAGTGCCTTCAAAAAGAAAATTGTGACAGCTCATATTAGCAAATTAACAGCTAAACTGGGTGAATTGGAAAAAAAAGAAGCAAACACTCCCAAGAGGAGCAGAAGGCAGGAGATCATCAAACGTAGGGCTGAAATCAACAACTTAGAAACAAAAAGAACTATACAAAGAATCAATGAAACCAAGAGTTGGTTCTTCGTGAAAATCAACAAAATAGACAGACCCTTAGCCAAATTAACTAAAAGACAGAGGGAGAAAACACAAATCAACAAAATCAGAAATGAAAAGGGAGAAATAACAACAGACATTGAGGAAATCCAGAGAATATTTGAATCCTACTTTAAAAATCTATACTCCACCAAATTTGAAAACGTAAGTGAAATGGACAATTTTCTTGATAGATTCCACCTACCGAAACTAAATCAAGATCAGATAAACAGATTAAACAGCCCTATAACCCCTAAGGAAATAGAAACAGTCATTAAAAATCTCCCAACCAAATAAAGCCCAGGGCCAGATGGCTTTAGCACGGAATTCTACAGGACCTTCAAAGAGGAGCTAACACCAATACTTTTCAAACTCTTTCACCAAATAGAATCTGAAGGAACATTGCCAAACTCATTCTATGAGGCCACAATCACCCTGATTGCTAAACCACACAAAGACCCAACAAAGAAAGAGAACTTCAGACCAATCTCCCTCATGAACATAGATGCAAAAATACTTAATAAAATACTAACAAACTGAATTCAAGAACACATCAAAAGTATCATACACCATGATCAAGTAGGCTTCATCCCAGGGATGCAGGGATGGTTCAACATATGAAAGTCTATCAACGTCATTCACCATATAAACAAGATGAAAGAAAAAAAAAAACCACATGATAATCTCGCTAGATGCAGAAAAAGCATTTGACCAAATCCGACAGCCCTTCATGCTAAGAGTTCTGGAGAAAACGGGCATACAAGGGCCATACCTAGAAATAATAAAGGCAATATACAGCATGCCAGTGGCCAACATCAAAATAAATGGAGAGAAACTTGAAGCATTTCCTCTAAACTCAGGGACAAGACAAGGATGTCCACTTTCACCATATCTCTTCAATATAGTACTTGAAGTTCTTGCTAGAGCAATAAGACAACTAAAGGACATCAAGGGGATAAACATCAGAAACGAAGAAGTCAAATTATCCCTATTTGCAGATGATATGATAGTATACATAACCGACCCCAAAAATTCCACCAGAGAACTCTTACAGCTGATAAACACCTTCAGTAAAGTGGCTGGATACAAAATTAATTCAAAAAAATCAGAAGCCCTTCTTAATGCAACAAACAAATGGGCTGAGGAAGAAATAAGGGAAACAACCCCTTTCACAATAGCCGCAAACAACATAAAATACGTGGGGGTAACTCTAACCAAGCAAGTAAAGGACCTGTACAACAAAAACTTCAAGCCCTTGAAGAGGGAAATGGAAGAGGCCTTTAGAAGATGGAAAGATCTCCCATGCTCATGGATAGGTAGGATCAACATAATAAAAATGGCCATCCTACCAAAAGCAATATATAGATTCAATCCAATTCCTATCAAAATACCAACACAATTCTTTATAGACTTGGAAAGAGCTAGCCTCAATTTCATACGGAAAAACAAAAAGCCCAGAATAGTTAAATCAATCCTGTACAATAAAAAAACATCTGGAGGTATTACCATCCCAGATTTCAAGCTGTGTACAGAGCAACAGTTGTAAAAACAGCATGGTATTGGTATAGAAACAGACCAGTAGATCAATGGAATCGAATTGAAGATCCAGAAATAGACCCACACACTTATAGCCACCTAATTTTTGACAAAGAAGCCAAAATGGCACAGTGGAAGAAGGACAGCATCTTCAACAAATGGTGCTGGTCCAACTGGATGTCCATTTGTAAAAGAATGAAGTTAGACCCATACTTATCACCGTGTACAAAACTTAAGTCCAAGTGGATCAAGGCCGGTCACACTAAATCTACTAGAAGAAAAAGTGGGAGAAACCCTCGAATTGATTGGCACTGGCGACAACTTCCTGAACAGAACACCAACAGCTCAGGCCTTGAGATCAACAATCAATAAGTGGGACCTCATGAAACTGAAAAGCTTCTGTAAGGCAAAGGACACTGTCATTCGAACAAAACGGCAGCCTACAGACTGGGAGAAAATCTTCACCAACTCCACATCTGACAGAGGGCTAATATCCAAAATCTACAAAGAACTCAAGAAATTAAATGCCAAGAAACCAAATAATCCAATCAAAAAATGGGGGACAGAGCTAAATAGAGAATTCACAAAGGAGGAATCCCTAATGGCTGACAGACACTTGAAGAAATGCTCAACATCCTTAATCATCAGAGAAATGCAACTCAAGACGACTCTGAGATTCCATCTCACACCTGTCAGAATGGCTAGGATCAAAAACTCAAATGACAGCACATGCTGGCGAGGGTGTGGAGAAAGGGGTACCTTACTCCATTGCTGATGGGAATGCAGGCTTGTGCAACCACTATGGAGGTCAGTCTGGCGATATCTTCAAAAACTTGGTATAGCTCTGCCTCAGGACCCAGCCATATCACTTCTGGGTATACACCCAAATGCCTCTTCACGGAATCATAAGGAAGTTTCCTCATCTATGTTTATAGCAGCCTTATTTGTAATAGCTAGAAACTGGAAACAACCCAGATGTCCCTCAACCGAAGAATGGGTCAAAAAACTGTGGTACATCTATACAATGGAATATTATTCAGCTATCAGGAACAATGAAATTATGCAATTTGCAGCCAAATGGTTGGAAGTAGAAAAGCTCATCATGAGTGAACTAACCCAGACTCAGAAGGACACATATGGCATCTATTCACTTATAATAGGATTTTAGCTATGTAGTAGAAGGTATCGATAGTACAACTAACAGACCAAAGGGAACTTAGACATAGACTTCTTATTTTTAATTTTTATTCTTTATTTATTTTTATATATTAGTTATATTTTTTTCTATTTTTTAGTCTTTTTTATCTATTGTATGGTTATTGGTTTGTATGTTTAGTAGTTCTCTCTCCCGGGCAACGAGACACTTTTCACTGATGGTACTGCTTCATAGATCCCCAATGAATGAAGAGGCTATTGGCCCTCATAGGACCTCTCAAATGAGATGAGGAACTGTTATATAAGGACACCCCACCCCAGAGAAATGGGATGAAAGGGTTAGGAGGTAAAGAAAAAAAAATGAAATGTGATGTTTCGGCCTTTTACTACTAATTTTCATAAACTTTTTAGGGTAATTAAGAAATGCAAACTAATGGTTATGCAAGCCGGTCATTCAGTTAGGTACTATGACAGCCTATTATAGTAACTTTCTAAGCTAATCAGAAATAAACCGGAAAGAGACAAGGAACATCTTCTTACCCTAATATAAGACATAGATAGGGCCTCTTCAAAAACCTCAAGATATCTGCAGAATATGGCATTCAAAGATGTTTTCGTAACTTTAGATTTTTTTATATCAAGACATATCAACTCCTGACAGCACCCCCTATTCTCCTCCAAGTAGAAGATGAGCATCGAAGAATCTCCAGTGGGAGATGATTGAATTAGTCGCAAGCCTGTCTCTTGGTAGGAAAAGCCCCTTGCTCCAACTGTAGACAGAATGCTGTCCAAAATGGACAAAACCTGGAAGCAGGTAAGTCGACAGCCTAGCTCTGCCAAGACAGGGTAGGTAAGTCCTTCATAACCCCTGCTCTACAATCAATGTCTGTCAGAGAAACGGGGCCAAACAACTGAAGAGCAACGCTGTGATGTATGGAGAGAAAATGGGAACTGTCCAGGCAGCCACTGGTATGTCATTTCTTAGTTTGGGAAGCTGCAGACCCTGTACTTCCTGTATAATCAGATATATTTATCCCTCTCAGGTCTGTGAGGTGGTTGAAGAACAGATAGCTAGAGTCTCATAATTAAATTTTGAGTTGTTTAGGAGTCAAGAGAGTGTTATAAATCTAAGAAGATACTTTTAAAATTGTGTTGCAAGTTAGTATGAATGTTGAGTCAGATATAGACCTTTAAACTCATGGAGATGTTTAGATAGTAGAATGTTAAAGTCAGGTACCAAATACATATGGACTGGTCATTGGGAATGTACGTTAAGCCATATAACCCTCATAACTGTGGCCTAATTACCTCTGTTGTACTGTATTGTATTTGTTATTATAAGAGAAAGAGCCATTTGTTGGACTGAAAGGGGAAACTGTAGGGGGAAATAAGAAATACCTTAAACTTAAAAGAAAAAAAAAAGGGAAGAGGATGGGGGGTTGAGGGTGGAAGTGTGGGCCTGGAGGGGGAATAGGGAGGGGACTGCGATTGAGATGTAACTTGAAGAAATAAAAAATAAGGGAAAAAAAAGAATTGAATAGGACTGCTTTGGTGGGCTTCCTGTTGTTGAATCATTTAAATAATTCCCTGGGTTTCTAACAATGGGCATAACAACTACTCTTAGGTTGCTGGTTTGTTAGACTCTGGCTTCAGGCCACTTAGGGTAGGTGCGTATTAGGCAGTGTGTGACAGTTGGATTACAGAAGTTATATAATATATAGAATCAATAAATTGTCTAAGAAAGGAGAGGATAATCCAAACATCTGGCATGTCTACATGGTGTCATCAACAAACGTGTTGAGCCACATATGTAGCTATCCTGTGTCACATGTACCCTGGGAGCCCCAGAATGGACATAGCTGCAGAAATAACTTCAAAAATGAATTAGGATCTCATTAGTAATTGATTTATAAATAGGACAATTAAATGAAGTCCTCTCTCCTTTCCTCCATCTTGTATCACAAGTGAAAATTATATCTGTATTATACCACTTTTCAAAATATTGTAACAAATTCTTAGGTTCTATTTGTCCCACTGATACTTCTCACCATACAGGTTTGTAGGAATCACACACACATACATACACACACACACACACACACACACACACACACACACACACACATACATACACTCATGACTGGAGACAAGATCTCACGATGCAGTCCAGGTTGATTTTAAACTTCCAGTGATCCTCCTTTCCCTGCTTCTCAAGTGATGGGGTCAAATGTGTGTCACACCATGCCTAGCTAGCTATGAATCATACTTGTAAATGTATCAACCCTGACACATCAACTTGTACCCAGGCTACAAAGCTAGTGTCTTTAAGACTCAAGTATGCTTTGGTTTAGTACCATCCAACCTATGCTCCCCCCCCCCTTTTAAATGTATCTATTTATTACTTCAGGTTACACCTCCATCATAGTGTCCTCTTTCCACCTCTCCCAGTCCTCCCTCCCACTCCCACTCTCTACCCCCATCCCTTCCATTCCACTCCTCTGGAGTGGAGTGTCGCCTTTACCATCATCAAACCCTGAGTCTATGAACAGGTTTCATTTGTGTACCTTGAGGTCCAGGATTACACCACATCCTCTGCACTGAGTAACTGCTGTTGCCATGCACCCTCACCATGTGACACTTTTCTCTAACTGTGGAGAAGTCAGCAGCTTTCAGCATCTACCAACCCAAAGAAATCATCACTTTGTCTTTCCCTGGAAACTCCTTTAATTTCTATGATGTTATTCATTTAAAGTTATGCAACAAAAATACCATGATAAAGAAATCAAGCCTAGGTTTATAATATAAAGTTGTTAATGGTGTTACTACAATTTTTAGACACCAATGACTTATATTCTTACCTTTATACCTTGGTTTGTTTTGGCAATGTGGTTATATTCCAGGTTTTCTATGTATTATATTCATATAGAGGAGAAATATATATTTATTAAATGAATTAGTGTGGATCATTCTCATATAAAACATGGAATGTAAATGTACCATGTCCATCTCTTTTCCCATGGACTGTAATAGATTTATTAAACTCAAAAATAATACACACATTGAGTTTTACAAAGGGAACAAATGTACTTATTTGTATATAAGCCTTGAATATATTTAACTACATATATGTATACACACACACACACACACACACACACACACACAGATGACATTTTCTGTCTGAGGTATGCTTTCAGGGCACTTGACTTTCATGCATAGGCATAAATAATCTTTCCAACCCACATTACTCATAGCAGGCACAGAATTATTGGAAAAAAATGTGTAGGCCACCAGTGGCAAACTGGTCCAATGACAAACAGGAACAGAAGAGTTGCTATTATCAGCTTTAACTTCCACCTCAAGAAAAGACAAGAGTCAGCACAGTAGTGTACCTCCAATGAGCAAGCACTAGGAATATGTTGGTAAATTATTGTCCTCAAGGAGCCTACACACAATTTTTCATAAGTCTAGAGAATCCCTGGTAAGAACACATTCATAAACCTTAATATTTTTCATCCTGACAAACACTTTTCTAGTAGAGCTTTTAATAAAAAAAAGTAAGTATTTATTTTATGACAGGTACTATTAGGAATTCAGTAGTAGGGAGAATACAAATATCTCCAGAGGGTTTGTATTTTGTTAGACCTGTATTCTGTGTTCTACATAATGTGCAAAAGACTAAGGGAGAACATATTTTCACTAATATCCAGACACCTAGGACATGGGAAAGACAAGACTAAAATATAAATCTTCTGATTTAGGTTTCTACTCTTTTCCCTGTATTCCTTCATTTCTGTTCCCAAACCTTCTCTGTTCAGTGCAAAATAATAATAATAATAACAATAAGCCAACCAAAAAGACCTAATTTTCAAACTTACTATAAACACAGAGACTAAATAATATAATAATTCCTTACTAGAAATTGTAACTTTCATTTATTTTTCTAAAACTAGAGAGGAACAATTTTAGGATGAGATTAATAGAGACAGGAACACTTAAATTGAAAAGTTATGAAAACTAAAAATTAGGAGCTTTTCTTTAAACAAAAGACAAATGGAACAAGAAAGAAATTAGGGAAACAACAACCTTTATAATAGCCACAACCAATATAAAATATCTGGGGGTAACTCCAAACAAACAAGTGAAAGACCTTCACAACAAGAACCTCAAGTCCCTGAAGAAAGAAATTGAAGAGGACATCAGAAGACAGAAAGATCTCCCATGCTCATGGATAGGTAGGATCAACATAAATAAAATGGCCATCCTACAAAAAGCAATATAGAGATTCAATGCTATTCCTATCAAAATACCAGCACAATTCTTTACACTCCTTGAAAGAACAAGTCTCAATTTCATATGGAAAAACAAAAAACCCGAAATAGCTAAATCAATCTTGTAAAATAAAAGAACATTTGGAGGTATCACCATTTCTGATTTCAAGCTATACTACAGAACAATAGTAATAAAAACAGCATGGTACTGGCACAGCAACAGACCAGCTGATCAATAGAATTGAATCAAAGATCCAGAAATAAAACCACACATATATGGACATTTAATATTTGACAAAAACCAAAATTGTACAATGGAAAAGGACAGCAATTTCAACAAATGATGCTGGTCTAATTGGATGTCAACATGTAAAAGAATGCAAATAGACCCATACTTATCACCTTGCACAAAACTTACATCAAAGTGGATAAAAGACCTTAACATAAAACCAGCCACAATAAATCTAATAGAAGAGAAAGTAGGGAAAAGCCTAGAACTCAGTGGTATAGATGACAACTTCCTGAACAGAACAGCAATAGCTCAGGCTCTAAGACCATCAATCAATAAATGGGGCCTCATGAAACTGAAAAGCTTCTGTAAGCAAAGGACACTGTCATTAGAACAAAACAGAAGCCTACAGATTGGGGAAAGATCTTTACCAACACCACATTCAACAGAGGGTTAATATCCAAAATTTTTTTTAATAATTTATTTTTTATTTCTTCAAGTTACATCTCAATCACAATCCCCTCCATACTCCCCCCTCCAGTCCCACCCTTCCACCCTCCTCGCCCTCAACCCCCCATCCTCTTCCCTTCTTTTTATTTTTTATTTTTTTTTTTAGTTTAAGGTATTTCTTTTTTCCCCCCAACAGCTCTCCCTTTCAGTCCAAAAATGGTTCTTTTTCTTATAACTATAAATACAATACAAAACAACAGAAATAAATAGGCCACAATTATAAGAGTTATATGGCTTAGCATACATTCCCGATGTCCAGTCCATATATATTTGGCACCTGACTTTAACATTCTACTATCTAACCATCTCCATGTGTTTAAAGTTCTATATCTAACACAGCTTTCATACTAACTTGCCTCATAATTTTAAAAATATCTTCTTAGATCCAGAACACCCTCTTTATTCCTAAACAACTCAAAATTTAACTATGAGACTCTAGCTATCTATTCTTCAACCACCTCAGAGACCTGAGAGGGATAAATATATCTGATTATATAGGAAGTGCAGGGCATTCAGCATCCAAAACTAAAGAATGACATACCAGTGGCTGCCTGGACAGTTCCCATTTCTTCTCCATACATTACAGCATCAATCTTCAGCCATTTGGCCCCATTTCTCTGACAGACATTGATTGTAGAGCAGGAATTATGAAGGACTTACCTACCCTGTCTTGGCAGAGCTAGGCTGTCGACTTATCTGCTTCCAAGTTTTGTCCTTTTTGGACAGAAGTCTGTCAACAGTTGAAGCAAGGGGTTTTTCTTGCCAAGAGAACGGCTTACCCCCAATTCAATCATCTCCCACTGGAGATTCTTCGATGCTCATCTTCTACTTGGAGTAGAATAGGGGGTGCTGTCAGGAGCTGACATGTCTCGATATCAAAAAATCTTAAGTTAAGAAAACATATTTGAATGCCATATTCTGCAGATCTCTTGAGGTTTTTGAGGATGCCCTATCTATCTCTTATATTTAGATAAGCAAATATTGCTTGTCTCTTAGCAACTTGATTTCTGAGTAGCGTAGAAAATAACTGTGATAGACTAACTAACAAAATGACACGTTTTCATGACTATTAGTTTCCGTTTCTTAATTATCCTAAACAGTTTATGTCACTTGGTAGCGAGAGGTCAAAACTTGACATTTCATTTTTAAGTATTACTATGAACAATACCTTTAAGAAGCGTTACCCTTAATTTTGTATCAATATACAAAGATCAATACCAATGTGGCCAAATATAATCTTAATTTTGTATCAATATACAAAGATCAATACCGATGTAGCCCAATACAATCTTAATTTTACATTAATATACAAGGGTCAATACCATTATGGCCAAATATAATCTTAATTTTGTATCAATATACAAAGATCAATACCGATGTAGCTCTATACAATCTTAATTTTGCATTAGTATACAATGATCAATACCAATTTAGCCAAATATAATATTAATTTTGT
>CAJQZJ010029073.1:0-10560 GCA_907164525.1 Lophiomys imhausi | reverse complement strand
TCCATGCCTGAGATCCTGTCTTCCATCTCTTGCATCCTATTGTTGATACTCACATCCGTAGTTCCTGTTCTCTTCCCTTGGTTCTCCACTTCCTCTTTTAACTCTGACTGTGTTTTCTTTATTGTTTCTATTTCTATTTTCATGTCTTGTATGGTTTTGTTCATTTTGTACATTTCCTTCTCCAGCTTGTTTGTTTTTGTATGAAAATCTTTCATTGCTTTGTCCTTTTCCTGTTCAAGCTCTGTCACCTTGGCTTGGAGCTCTTTAATGGTGTTGTTCCTTGTTTTGACTTGTAGAATTGTGGCTTTTTTGAATTCCTTCATAGATTTAAGTTCTTCTTGCAGGGACTCTATCACTTTCCATAATGCAGAATTGTCAACATTTTCATGTGTTTCTTTTGGTGTGAGGTCATCCGAATTGGATGAGCTAGGATAATTCTGCTTTATTGGAGTCATATTTCCTTGATTTCTATTTTTTTTTTGGACCTTTGGCCATTGGATGCATTTATTTGTCTGTTCTTGTCATTTTCTGTGCTTGGATCCACAATGGATGATTTGGTGCAGGGTCGAGTTACTTGGCTCTCTGTCGTTGCTTACAGGGGGATTTCAGGGTCACTGTGGTTTTAATCGCCTGAGGCACTGTGAGCTGGTGCAGCCTATTCCCAGGTTGTGAGTAATGGACCGGGATTGTTTTGCTGCTCCCAATTCAGACTTCTCTATGTTGCACTCTGAGTTATCAGCCTGTAGTGGTTCTGATGGTATGGAACTGTTTTCCCAGGCACAGATTCTGTGGGCTTTGTTTGTCGTCACGGAGGCTGACAGGGTCTGGTTCCACACCTAATATGTCTGGATTTTCCAGAATACAGCTATGGTCCCGATTATTTGTTTCTCACTAGGCTTCTCGCCACAGGCGTGGCCTCTATGCCTGATTCCCTCCCTGTCTGCGCAGCTGCGGGTCTCCCTCCCTGACTGCTCCGCCCAGGCTGCACCGAGCCCGGATCCTCTGGCCGTCTGAGTGGTCCTCTCGCCCCAGCAGCTTAGCGGTGGGTGCGCTGATCCCTGGCCCCGCCCGTGCCAGGCTCTCTCCCCAGTTGTCCTGCCGTGGGTTTGGGGGATTTGGCCCTGCCAGCCGGGCTCCCTTCCCAGCTGCGCTGTCATAAGTGCGCGGGACTCGGCCCCTCCCGCCCGCCTTTGGGTTCCCGTCTTCCCACGCTCTCTCGGAACCTCCGCCCTCCACTTCACAAGTGGCTGCGGACCACCCGCTGAGCTCCCTGTTTGTTCTTTGCTAAGACTTCCACTATCTCGCAAAGTTTTTTAAGTGGGTATAAGTTATACCTGAGGTGTGGGGAGCCCAGTAGGCTAGTGATCTATTGCCAAGTGGCCTCTGATTCTGCCTGCTGTGAGTTGGGGTCTATCTTACCAGGCACCTCTCCAAATGGGAGTTCCCGAATCCCAGGTTTAGTGGCTTCCGTGTCTGCGAGAGATGGGGGGAGAGCCTTACCCTGGGACTTTTAACAGTCCCTTGGGAGCTGTGAGTGTTTCCGGGGGGGTCTAGCCCCTCTGGGTTTTGTACAGTGCCCAATAACTCTGTGTTTTTTATGGCTCTTTTTTCCCCCACGTTCAAAATGCGTCAGTATAGGTCGCCGCCATATTGGCCCCCTCCCCTATCTGCTTCTTTATTCCACATATTTCAAGTAAGTGCATTCTCATCTAACAAACACAGCTCATCTTTACTTTCTACCTGGACTGATCCTTTTGCTACTCTTCACATGGCAGAGATCTTATCATTAAGATCTCTAACCAGCCATTAAGGATTCCTCCTTTGTGAATTCTCTATTTAGCTCTCTTCCCCGTTTTTTGATTGGATTATTTGGTTTCTTGGCATTTAATTTCTTGAGTTCTTTGTAAATTATGGATATTAGCCCTCTGTCAGATGTGGGGTTGGTGAAGATCTTTGCCCAATCTGTAGGCTTCCTTTTTGTTCAAATGACAGTGCCTTTTGCCTTATAGAAGCTTTTCAGTTTCCTGAGGTCCCATGTATTGATTGTTGGTCTTAGAGCCTAAGCTGTTGGTGTTCAGTTCAGGAATTTGTCACCTGTGCCACTAAGTTCGAGGTTTTTCCCCCACTTTCTCTTATATTAGATTTAGTGTGTCGGGCTTTATGTTAAGGTCTTTGATCCACTTGGACTTAAGTTTTGTGCAGGGTGAAAAGTGTGGATCTATTTGCATTCTTTTACATGTCCACATCGTTAGACCAGCACCACTTGTTGAAGATGCGGCTGAGAGACACTTGAAGAAATGCTCAGCATCCTTAATCATCAGAGAAATGCAACTCAAGACAACTCTGAGATTCCATCTCACACCTGTCGTAATGGCTAAGATCAAAAACTCAAATGACAGCATATGCTGGCGAGGTTGTGGAGAAAGGGGAACCCTCCTCCATTGCTGGTGAGAGTGCAAACTTGTACAACGACTATGGAAATCAGTCTGGTGATATCTTAGAAAACTTGGAATATCTCTACCTCAAGACCCAGCCATACCACTTCTGCATATACATCCAAATGATTCCTCACCAAATCACAAGGAAGTTTCCTCATCTATGCTCATAGCAGCCTTATTTGTAATAGCTAGAAACTGGAAACAATCCAGATGTCCCTCAACCAAGGAATGGATAAAAAAAAAAAAACAAAAACAAAACTGTGGTACATCTACACAATGGAATTCTACTCAGCCATGAGAAACAACAAAGTCATGTAATTTGCAGCCAAATGGATGGAACTAGAAAAGTTGATCCCGAGTGAGCTAACACAGCCTCAGAAAGATGCACATGGCATCTATTCACTTATAATTGGATTTAGCCATATAGTACAGGATAAATATACCACAACCAATGCATCAAAAGGAATAGGAACATAGACTGTGTTAGCTGTTAATGAGACAATTTGCCCTAGTGGTGCTGCCATGTAGGCCCCAGTATATGAAGAAGCTCTTAGCCCTCATATGACTGCTGAACTGGGGCAGGGGACTGATATGTATGGACACCCCACTCTGGAGGAGTAGGATAGAAGGGAGAGGGGCTAAAGGGTAGGAGGGTGAGACTGGGAAGGGTATAAAGAGAGCACTGTGATAGAGATATAACTTGAAGTAATAAACATTTTTTAAAAATCTCAAAACAGTTCATCACAGATGTTTTCTAAGTTAACAAAAAATCAAGTTGCTAAGAGACATGCAACATTTGCTTATCAAATATTTTGAAATAGATAGGTTGTCTTCAAAATCATCAAGAGATCTGTAGAATATGGCATTCAAAGATGCTTCTTAACTTAAGATTTTTGATATTGAGACATGTCAGCTTCTGACAGTACCCCCTATCCCGGGAACTCCAAGTAGAGAATGATCATTGAAGAATCTCCATTTGGAGATGACTGCATTAGTGGCAAGCTTGCCAGTGAGTAAAAACAATCCCTCGCTTCAACTGTGGACAGATGACTGTCCAAAAAGGACAAAACTTGGAAGCAGGTAAGTCGACAGCTGGCTCTGCCACGACAGGGTAGGCAAGTCCTTCACAATTCCTGCTTTACAACTAATGTCTGTCAGATACTGGGACAGGAGGCTGAAGATAGATGCTCTAATGTATGAAAAAAAAAATGGTGACTGTCTAGGCATCAAGTTGTCTGTCATTTCTTAGTTTTGGAAGCTGCTGGCTCTGCATTTTCTGTATATTCAGATATATTTATCCTTCTCAGGTCTCTGATGTGGTTGAAGACTAGATATTTATAGTCTCACAGTTAAGTTTTAAATTGTTTAGGAATTCAAAGAATGTTCTAGGTCTAAGAAGATATCTTTAAGTTGGTAATGTAAGTTAGGATGGAAACTGAGTTAGGTATAGAACTTTAAACTCATGGAGATAGATAGATAATAGAATATTAATATTAATTGCCAAATGTATAGGGACCGACATTGGGAATGTATGTTATACCTCATAATCTTCATAATTGTGGCCTTATCATTCAAAAAAAAGAATTATGAGTTCTGGGAGAAGGGGTAGCGTGTGGGCGGGTAGGACTGGGATGGGTGGAGGGAGGGGACTGTGATGGAGATGTAACTTGAAGTTATAAATAAACATTTTAAAAAAATCTCAAACCAAGTACCTGAGGCACAGTCAGCAGAGATGAGCTGAACACTTTCCCCAAATCCCCATCATCCACCTTCCTGAAGAGGCTTTGGGGGTGGGGACACCAAGGAGAGGGGCCAGGAACATCCAGATAAGACCCCTGCCCACTAATTCCTTGTCTACCAGATCCATCTATGACACAGCCAGCAGAAGTGAGCTACACTTTATCCTCTGAACTCCATTGTCAGGCCCATGGCTCTGCCTCCTTTCCCTAGGAGACTTGAAGGACCCAAGAAACATTCAGGTGAACTTGGGGTACAGCCAATAGAGGTGAGCAGCAGACTGCTCCCTCAACTCCATTGTCAGGCCCAAGGCTTTGACTGCCTCCCTGAAGAGTCCTGCATAGGAACATCCAACAAATACTGGGGAACAGCTAGTTGGCTAAAGGCCAGATTAAAATCACAATTAACAAAAGCCATGGAAATATGGCATCACAATACCCTGTTGCTCGTATGACAACAAACACTGAATATCCTAACACAGCCAAAGCACAAGAAGATGACCTTAAATTCATCCTTACAAAGAGGAAATGAATAAGTCCCTTTTAAAAATACAAGAAAATATAATCAAACATGGGAAGGAAATGAATAAAACCGTTCAAGACCTGAAAATGGAAATAGAAATAATAAAGAAAACACAAACTTAGGGAATCCTTGAGATGGAAAACCTAGGGAAGAGAACAGAAATGACAGACATAAGTATCACCAACAGAATACAGGAGATGGAAGAAGGAATCTCAGACATAGAAGATATGATAGAAGAAATCAATACAACAGTCAAAGAAAATATTAAATCTAAAAAAGTCCTGACACAAAACATCCAAGAAATCTTGGACACTGTATAAAGACTAAGCCTAAGAATAATAGGAATAGAAGAAGGAGAAGAGACCCAACTCCAAGGCCCAGAAAATATTTTCAAGAAAATCATAGAAGAAAACTTACCTAACCTAAAGAAAGAGAGGTCTATAAACATAAAAGAAGCTTACAAAACATCAAATAGTTTGGACTAAAAAAAAAAATATCTTCCTGCCACATAAAAGCCAAAACATAAAATGTACAGAGCAAAGAAATAATATTAAAAGCTACAAGGGAAAAAGGCCAGGTAACATATAAAGACAGACCTATCGGAATTATACTCGAATTCCCAATAGACTCTAAAAGCTAGAAGGGCTTTAGCAGATATCTTGCAGACTTTCAGAGACCATAGATGTCAGCCCAGAATACTAAACACAGAAAAATTTTTAATTACCATAGATAGAGAAAATAAGATATTCCATGACAAACCAAATTTTAAAAATATCTATCCACAAATCAAGAACCACAAAGACACTAGAAGAGAAGCTCCAACCTAAGGACATTAACTATACCCCCCCCCAAAAAAAACATGGGATATAAATAAACACACCATCAAAACTAAAAGAAGGAAACTGTGCAAACACACACACACACACACACACACACACACACACTCACACACAGAGACACTACCACCATCAAAATAACAAGAATTAACAATCATTGGTCATCAATATCTCTCAACATCAATGGACCCAATACCTCAATAAAAAGACACAGACTAAAAGAATGAATCTGAAAACAGTATCCATTCTTCTGCTGCATATAAGAAATGCACCTCAGCAACAAAGATAGATTTTAGCTCAGAGTAAAGGGCTAGGAAACAATTATCCAAGCAAATAGACCCAAGAATCAAACTAGAGTAGCCATTGCAATATCTAATAAAGTGGACTTTCAACCAAAATTAATTAAAAGAGATAGGTAGGGACACTTCCTACTCAAAGGAGAAATCCAACAAGATGATATCTTGGTTCTGAACATCTACATCCCCAATGCAAGGAAACCCACATTCGTAAAAGAAACATTACTAAAGCTTAACTCACACATCAAACCCCACACATTAATAGTTGAAGACTTCAACACCCCTCTCTCATCAAAGGACAGGTCATACAGACAGAAACTAAACAGAGAAATAATGAAACTGACATTATGAGTCAAATAGACCTAAAAGACATGAACAGAACTTTTCACCCAAACACAAAAGAATACACCTTCTTCTCAGCACTCACGGAATATTCTGCAAAATTGACCATATAGTCAGTCACAAAACAATCTTCAACAGATACAAGAAAATTGAAATAACTCCTTGCATCTTATCAGACCACTATGGATTAAAGCTGAATTTCAACAACAGAAACAACAGAAAGCCTACAAACTCATGGAAACCAAACACTCCTTACTCAATGATAACTGGGTCAAGGAAGAAATAAAAAAAAAATTAAAGACTTTCTAGAATTGAATGAAAATGAAGGCAAAACATACCCAAACTTATGGGACACGATGAAAACAGTGCTAAGAGGAAAGTTCTTAGCTCTAAGGGCATTTATAAATAAAATAGAGATCTTAAACTAACAATTTTTTAATGTTTATTTATTACTTCAGGTTACATCTCCATCATAGTGTCCCCTTTCCACCCCTCCCAGTCCCGCCCTCCCACCCTCTACCCCCTATCCGTTCCATCCCACTCCTCTGGAGGGGAGTGTCCCTACATATCAGTCCCCAGCCCCAGTTCAGCAGTCATATGAGGGCCAAGAGCCTCCTCATATACTGGGGCCCTACAAGGCAGCACTACTAGGGAAAAGTGTGTCATTGACAGGAAACAAATTCTATGTTCCTGTTCCCTGTGGTGCATTAGTTGTAGTATAGTTATCCTGTACTATATGGCTAAGGTCTGATTATAAGTGAATAGATGCCATGTGCATCCTTCTGAGTCTGGGTTAGCTTTCTCAGGATAAGCTCTTACACTAACAATTTAAAACCATACGTGAAAGCGCTAGAAAAAAATTTAAAAAGCAAACACATCCAAGAGCAATAGACAGAAGGATATAACCAAACTCAGGGCTGAAATGAATAAATTAGAAACAAAGAACAATACAAAAAAATCAACAAAACTAAAAGCTGGTTCTTTAAGAAAATCAACAAGATGGACAAACCCTTAGCCAAACTAACTAAACAGCAGAGAAATATTATCCAAATTAACAAAATCCAAAAAAGGAGGGGGACAGATATAACAAGAGACACGAAGGAAATCCAAGGAATCATTAAGTACTACTTCAAAAGTCTGTACTTTACAAAACTCAAAAAATCGAAACAAAATGGATGATTTTCTTGATAAATTCTACTTACCAAACTTAAGTCAAGATCAGGTTAACAATCAAAATAATCTTATAAAACTTAAGGAAATAGAAGCAGTCATTAAAATCTCCCAAACAATAAAAGCCCAGGACCAGATGGTTTTAGCATGGATTTCAGCCAGATTTTCAGAGAAGAGCTAATACCTATACTCCTAAAATTACATGTTTTTAATTATAGTATATATATCAATGATATGATATATATACAAATATTAAATTATACATTACACAAAATACAAATAGAAATAGAGGAAACATTGACAAACTCATTCTGTGAGCCACAGTCACCCTGAAACCTAAAACACAAAAAGGCTCAACAAAGAAAGAATTTCATACCAATTTGCCTTATGAACATTGATGTCAAAATACTCAATAAAATACTCTCAAACTGAATACAAAAACATCATCCACTATGATCAAGGAAACTTTACCCCAAGGATGCACAGATGGTTCAATATACAAAAATCTATTAATGTAATCCACCATATAAACAAACTGAAAGGAAAAAACAAACACATGATCTTCTCATTATATGTTGAAAATGCCTTTGACAAAGTCCAACACACCTTTTTGTTAAAAATCTTGGAAAGATCAGGTATACAAGGCATATACCTAAACATAATAAAGCAATGTACACCAAACCAATAGCCAGCATCAAATTTGTAACAAGAGGCTTTTATTATTTTTTATTATATTAGTTATACATTCTAATTTATTTTACTATCCTTAATACCTTATGCCTCCCATCCACCCCTTGTTCCTCCCAACTCCCAACACTAGGTGAGAGAGAAAGAAGGTTAAAGGTGAAAGGGGACTTAGGTCTCTTTAAAACTACTTCCTGCTGATTGGGGTTATTGCGTCCTTTGGGGACAATACCAGTCTCAGTAGAAGTTCAGCAAACCAGGAGACAGTAGCAAAAAGAACAAGCAGCAGTTTGGGGGAGCACTAGCAGCTGGGAGAGCAGCAACCTCTTTCTTCTTTGTAGGCCTCTTTTCTCCTACTTCTTCATAGAGACACCTTCTCCCCAGAGCTCTGGCTTTTTATTCCCTCCTCCCATGTCTTCAGAGTTTACATGCTGCAGATGGCTAAGCCATGTCCCTGCTAGCTCATGAGACAGTTAATACTTAACACCTGTGCCTTAAGCAGCCTCACACCTGGGATTAAACAAAAATATTATCATAATTGATTATTTTAATAAACTCATACCATATTTCCCACTTTTAGTTCAAAAATGATATATATGTTACATATAATAAAGATATGTTTCAGATCTATCAAGAATTATATTTACAATGTCCAGTCCATTTGTATTTAGCAACCTTTGAGAAAGCATCTATTGTCTATACCTCGCTTAGAGTTCTGTACCTATATCATTTTCTTTTTTTATTTGCATTTATCAGCCTATAACATCTTTTAGACCTAAAACATTTCTTAAACTAATACAACTAAGCTTAATTTTAAGATTATAACTATTTAAGTTTCAACCCCATCAGAGACTTTAGAAGGAAATTAAATTATTACCTAAGTATATAGGAAGTGTAGAGCAAGCAACTTCCAAAACTATAGTAATAAAGGTGATTGCTGGCTACCTGAACAGTCACCCTTGGTTTCTTTGTGTCATTCAGGCATCCAGTCTTCAACCTACTGACCCAGAATATCAGACAATCTTTTCTATGAAGCAGGAATATTAAAGGACTGGCCTACCTTATTTCTGTAACATTGGTCAGTCAACTTTTCAGTGTCTTGCTTGTTCACAGACTGAACAGACAGCCTGCTATCAGCAGGGTTTTGTTTTGTTTTGTCCAGTGGCTATCTTGCCGCATTTGTTTCTTTAATGCCCATCATCTTTTATCAAGCAGATTCAGGGTGCTGCCAGGAGGAGATGTTTCTGTCAGAAAAAAAAAAAACTTTTATTAACACATCTTAAATGCTATTTTCTGTAGATTTCTGAGGTTTCTGAAAACCATTTATCATCTAACTGTCTAAATAGACAAACATTGCTTGCTTTTTTAATCTATGTATTATCTACTTAACTTCAAAAACATCTACAAGAGACTAAATATAGCATATTTCTGCAATTAACTAAACTAATATCTAACAAAACTATAAGTTTGATTGACTGTTACTTTCCATTTTTTAAATTATCTTCTATAGCATTCAAGAGTTGTTTTCAAATGGACTGAAACTAAAAATTGCATTTTTAGGTCAGTAACAAAGACATTTTCAATGCATTAAATGCTTTTTGTATCAGTAGTTTATTTCTATCCTGGTAACAACTCTCAGCTGCTCTTATCTGAAATAGCTCACACATTTTGCTGTGGAGCTTTGAGGTAGGACTCCAAAGTTTTTCCTGACCACAGAAGATTACCTTGTATGTCCTTCTTCGACATATATTCATTTATCCAATGCTGGCCTCTCCCAAAAAGTTTACAAATTCCAGAGAATCTTGACGTTTTGCCACTACAAACTGCTTGTGTGCTGTTACTGACTTAACCTGCAGGCCATTTTTGACATCTGGCGTGAATTTCTCACCTTGCTGGGCATTTTGGTCTCTGAGCCTCTTAGTCTTACAATTTCATTGTAAATGGCCAAACTTATCAGAATTAAAACAGCTAGCATTTTGATATGTGAGGCTTTGGTGGTTACTGGAAAAACTAATGGTGGTAATCTCTTGACCCTAGGCTGCTCCTCTGAGAGTGCAGTTAGTTTGAGATTAACCCTTTCTCTCTGAAAAGGCTGTTTGTCTTTCATTAGCTCTAAACCTGTGTGTTCTCTTTCCAGTGCTTTTTTCTTTTTAAGCCATTCAACTTCTATTCACAAACTCTGTAGTTGCATAGTCATTTCGGCAATACATTTATCATACACCTCCTTATCCATTTGCAACTTTTCAAATTGTTCAAGCATTCTCCCCATCTTTTTTGATTTACTAAACCAGCATATTCTCTAACTGGATTCAAAATATTTGTTTTTATACACAAGGATAAATTTAGTTTTCATCCTTCATCAAGAAATCTTTTTGCAACGTATAGAGATCATTGTAGAAAACTAAAACTAATCAAAATGTAGAGTTGCAGAGTACAGTCCCAATGGATACATCTACAAAATAACTCCTGCACATAAGGCTCAGAGGAGTGGACAGAACATTTTAAGAGCCACAAGACTAGGGAGTTTACTGTTAA
>CAJQZJ010029071.1:0-29711 GCA_907164525.1 Lophiomys imhausi | reverse complement strand
TTTTTTTAGATTTGGGAAATTCTCTTCAATGATTTTGTTGAAGATATTTTCTGGTCCATGGAGGTGGGACTCTTCTCTTTCTTCTATTCCTATTATTCTGAGATTCCGTCTTTTCATTGTGTCCTTGATTTCCTGAAGGTTTTGTGTCAGGACTTTTTTAGATTTGACATTTTCTTTGACAGATGTATCCATTTCTTCAATTTTATCCTCTGAGCCTGAAATTCTTTCTTCCATCTCTTGTATTCTGTTGGTGATTCTAGTGTCTGTAGTTCTGATTCTTTTCTTAAGGTTTTCCAGTTCTATGGATGTCTCAGATTGGATTTTCTTCATTGCTTCAACTTCCCTTTTCAGGTCTTCCATTCCTTTAAGCGCTTTATTCATTTCCATCATCTCCTTTGCAGTACTTTGTTGTTGCTCTCTGAGGTATTTGATTTCCTCCCTTAGGCCTTCTATTATTAGTATAAGCGTAGGATTAAGGTCATTTTCCTTTGCTTCAATTGGGTTCAGCTGTCCAGAGTTGTCTGTAGCATTATTGCTAGGATCTGGAGACATCCTATTGTTTTGGTTTTTTTTTACCATGTTCTTGTGCTGACCTTTTGTCATCAGATGGACCCAGGTGTTATCTGTTTGTTTCTTTTGTTACCTGACCTTGGTGCTCAGGAAAACTCCCTGACCTGGGGGTTGGCTGATCCTGAGATCCTGGTGTTTACCTCCAGATGGCGGGCAGATTCCTGTAATAGACTGGCTCTTGGAGAGGAGGGTGGCAGCTGCTCTCCTCAACTGCTTGTGACCCAATTGGACCAATATAGAGGGGATTGGAGTGGGGAGAGGGCTAGCCTCTGAGGACCTGGGAGCTGACAGGTCTCCTCAGAAAGGCAGGTAGAGCTGTAGTTGGGTCTGTGTTCTCCTCTCACTGACCCAGTCGTTCTGGCTCCCCAGCTGGGCTGACTATGCAGGCAGGAAGCTCCACCCACAACAGATGCTGGCCTCAGTGGGCCTGTTGCTGACTGCCTCAGATGCTTGGGTGCTAGGGTGAGTGACCCACCTGCCCCAGTATTTGTGGAGAATACACTGTCCCGGGCTCTGTTTGCAGGCAGTCTTGGCTCCTAATTGCTTTGCTGTGACTGGGTTAGGTCTCTGCCTCTCTACTACAGTGCACACTGTGCCACCATGTTGGAAACTCTGGAAAAAAATAATCTCACTTACCTTTGCTCTTGTGGTGTGGCTCGAGTGCAGGCTGGATATCAGGCAGACAGGCGGGGCCGCTGGTCTGTGGCTGGAGCCGTGGGCTGGATCCACTCCTGGGCTAGATCTCTAGCCAGAGCTCCTCTCCAGACCGGTGACGGAGCTGGCTGATCTCAGGGTTGTGTTCCCGGGAACTGCGTGGGCTGTTTTACCTGGTGACCTGTCTCAATGTTCGCTGTGGGAATTCAGACACCGTCTGTGCTTCACTGTAGGCTAGGGGATCTCACATTCACTCCACAATGACTAATGTCATTCACCTACTACTCAGATGCACTGCTCTATGGTCGGCGCCATCTTGGATCCTCTCTTGATTTTTTTTTTAAAGGGCTACTGAATCCTTTTTATAAATTGGCTTTGATGGCTTTGTTTGAGAATTTATTTTATTTTCTTCTGGTCATTTTACATAGCCATAGTTCCATAGTGAATGCAATCTTGCATGTTTTAAAATGATTTTGAAAATAAAATGCAAAAGTAAACATTCAAATATGACAGATCTAATCATGGAGGGAAGAATTAAACATGAAAACTTGGGATAGATGCAAAATACCAATAGTCACAACCAGAGTAAGAACAAATGAACCATTTATTGCTGTATTGTTCATTCCAAAAGAAAAGGATCAGGAAAAGCAGAAGGTGTGGGAGGAACTGCTTATGCACAGAAGGCTATGGGTTCAGGTACGGCGTTGTCTCCCACAGTCAGGTCAGAAACCCACATACAATGGATATGCTCAGAGCAGAACATGTACTTTATTTTATTTTTGTATTCATGTCATGAAGAGTATCTTCATACTCTTCATGACATGAATACCTAGATCATTACCACGGGTTTCAATCTGACCTTACATTGATATTTTTCTAATGAACACAGAGACCAGATTTTCTGGAAGGCAAAAGGACAGGCAGGGTTTCTGGAGTCCATGATTATTCAATAAAATGAAGGCTTCAGATTTTCAGCAGAATTGCCATGTATAGAACTAAGCAGTGACACAGAACAGCTTGTTGACTCCATCTTAGACATTTCAGCAATGAATGGCGGGTGCTACAAGGTGACTAATTGACAGACTTCTGGTTTCATGGGTAGAAATGTTTAAAAACTCAGTGTGAACATGCAAACACCAGTCTGATCAGCCCCAAGAATCATCAATAAATCCAAGCACAGAGAGCATTTCTAATGTTCAATCTATTCTAGATACAGTCTTAGAAAATGATGAAAGGTTACCTTTATATGAAAGTGTTCTGATAAGATATTATGTTGATCACACACAGGCTACAGCTCTGTTTTGTGTTGGTCAGCTACTACTGGGGATAGAGACTGCCCTGTAGTATGGCTAATACACCCAGTGACACACTATTGGGAAAAATAATATTTTTTTCCTTTTCTGGAGGTATCAATTGCAAATAACTTCTTGGTTACTGGTGGGACATTGTTTCCACTTCTCAGTGCTGGGATTTTGTCTGGTGCAAACTCTTGCATGCTGTAATAATCTCTTTGAGTTCATATGTATATCCGCCTGGTGAGTCTGTTTCTTTAGAGTCCTTTACCACCCCTGGACTTTACAATCATTCTGCCTCACTCTCCTGAGGGGAGTGACTTAATACAGGACATGTTATTTATGGCTAAGTGCTTTATGTCTCTCACCCTCTGTATGTTTTCAGGTGTGGGTCTCTGTGATAATTACCATCTGCTAGAGGAAGAAGCTTCTCTGATGAGGCCTGAGTTATGCGCTGATCTATGGACAGAGGTCAAATTTTAAATATGTCCCTGAAACCATGATGCTTCTATTGAAATAAAGAAGATAACTGGAATTCATCAAAACCAACAAGTTGTCTTCAAAATCATGAAAAATAGGCATACATAAATGTATGGCTATTTACTGAAATATTCAATAATTTTTACTACTTTTTATTTTTTAATATTAATTTATTACTTCAGGTTACATCTCCATCACAGTGTCCTTTTTCCACCCCTCCCAGTCCCTCCTACCACCCTCTACCCCCATCCCTTCCATCCCACTCCTCTGGAGTGGAGTGTCCCTATATAACAGTCCCCTGCCCCAGCTCAGCAGTCATATGAGGGCCAAGAGCCTCCTCATACACTGGGGGCTTACAAGACAGCACCACCAGGGCAAAGTGTCTCATTGACAGGAAACAAAGTCTATGTTCCTGATCCCTTTGGTGCACTGGTTGTAGTATAGATATCCTGCACTATATGGCTAAAATGCAATTATAAGTGAATAGATGCCATGTGCATCCTTCTGGGTCTGGGTTAGCTCACTCAGGATGAGCTTCTCTAGTTCCATCCATTTGGCTGCAAATTGCATGATATTGTTGTTTCTGATAGCTGAGTAGTATTCCATTGTGTAGATGTACCACAGTTTTTTAATCCATTCTTCGGTTGAGGGACATCTGGGTTGGTTCCAGTTTCTATCTACATACAAATAAGGCTGCTATGAACATAGATGAGGAAACTTCCTTGTGATATGGTGAGGAATCATTTGTGTGGATACCCAGAAGTGTATGGCTGGGTCTTGAGGTAGAGCTATTCCAAGTTTTCTAAGATATCACCGGACTGACCTCCATAGTGGTTTTACAAGTTTGCACTCCCATCAGCAATGGAAGAGGTTTCCCCTTTCTCCACACCCTCGACAGCATGTGCTGTCATTTGAACTTTTGATCTTAGCCATTCTGACAGGTGTGAGATGGTTCAAGGATTAAAAAGAATTATTGCATGTCTCACACACACACACACACACACACACTCACACATCCCATTTTATATATATATATATATATATACATATATATATATATAATTCTCAAAACAAGGCCACACCTCCTAACCTCCTAATCTTCCTAAACAATATACCCACTAGGAAATAAATATGCATCTATATGAGCCTATAGGGGCCCTTCTTATTTAAACCACCACATATAAAATAGAACAATCTCAAAATAATGATAATAAATTACAATATCTGCTAAAGTAAAAGTATATACTTTAAATCCATTTGTGGAAAATCACTAAGCTCTATAATAATCCCTGACAGGTGATAGTATGCTACTGTTTGCTTCGGGACCAGGAGTGGGAGGTGAATCATGAGAATAGAAAAATTACAGATAAGCACAGAGAAACTTGTGAGTGACAGATGCAAATACTTATCTTGATCTTGGAGAGGGGTTTTGAAGTAGTCACATGTCCTAATTGTCAAGTTGTGAGTTCATTTACAGCTGTGTAGCCTACAGCAATCATCTCAGTAAAGCAGAGGAGAATGACACCCAAGACTGCTCCCATGACCCTGACATTCAGATCAATGATTACCATAGAAATAACAATTTAAGTTCCTCTTAAAAGTTTCAAGATTTGCTAAGTTGACTTTCCCTTGTTTTTAAATTTTAAGTACAGAAAACATAAAATTTACCATTTTTACCACTTTAAGTATTAATCATTTAACAACTGCAGGAGCATTAAATTCATTTTCAAATGTGTAACCATCCACTTCATCCATCCCTGTAACCAGCAAACATCCTAGTATCCATCATCTCTGTAATATGCATCTATTTCTGTAACCGGTATCTATCTCTTCAACTCTCTTTTCTTGTAAAATGGAAAATCTGTTTTATTAGATGACAGCTATTTTCTATGGCCTCTGGCCCTGACCACTCTGTCAGAAACCCACAGAAGTGCATGGGCAGTTGGCATTAAATGGTACCTAGTTACAATGATGTGAGTGGTGTGCATCCTGCCTGTGTCTATAATGTGCTCAGAAAACCTTAGGGAGCGGTACATCTCTGTTTCCTCTAAAGAATGTGTCTACACCCTGTGTTCATAAAACCCATGTAATAAAGACAGCCAGTATATCCGAGGGCGATTTTTTTGCACTAATCATCAGCACAAAAACAGCAAATAGCATCCTAAAATTTGAACTTCCAGGAGAAATTATAATTTAGTGATTTTTTTGAGTTATCACATTTCACTATTAGAATTTGTTACAAACACCTTTAAACAAAAATTTCTGATTCTGTCTAGAATTGAAAAAACAAAAAAACAAAAAAACCCAAAACCCTATTTTCCATACGGTGGATATCCCCCCAAAATTTAATTACATTTTAGAAGAAGATTCAGCATTTTCATATATGATAATCACTATCTACTAAGACAGCAGAAGTGCAGAGTTCAAAGTTCCCTTTCATCTATTCTGGGCAGCATATATCAAACTCTAAAGGAAAAATAGATGCTTATGAGAAGAAATATGACAAAGGCATACTATGTAGATAAAATTAAGTTAGAAAAATATCTCATGCAAAAGATAAATTGAAGAGAATAAAATGTAAAATAAATTGAATTCATTAGATGTATTTGTTCCCAGAAAACTGGAAGCATTACAGGAAGCAATGAAAAACACATTTGGAGATATTGTTTGAGTTTAAAGCTCACACACAAAACAATATTTATTTCACAAATGTGTATTTGACAAGAAAACAATTACCTTTTCTCCATTGATTTTAATATTCATTTTTATTGCACTTTTCTTTCTATGTTACCTATTACTAGGAATTGAGAGACCTATTTTTTACAGGTGTAGAATATTTTGTCCCACCAAGAAAAGTAGAATACAGTGTTCTACATATATCAAAAGAACACTTGTATTTCATTTTCTTCATGCTTATGGGACAGAATCTAAATTTAGAATTATCTTTAAATGCTCATAGTGCTACGTTGTAGTTGTCTGCAGGCCAAGACAAGGATGAATATGGTAAACCATGACCGAGGTTGGGTCTATGAGATATGCATACAAGTTGCAAAAGCAAAGTAGAAATTCAGAATTACAGAGTTGAAACAAATTATTATGTCCTCAATTCTTTGATTAATCTAAAGATATATCTGTGTATGCTCTTCTCAGAAAGGTCTTCATTGTTATCATTTGAATATTATTAGGAAATTTTTAATCCAATGCATGAGGACAAAGGCTAATTAAAAATTGCAACCAAGGCCTATGAGGTTTTAAAGGCCATCCCTGGCTCATTCTCTATCTATATGAAATATCAGGTCTATAATATGCCTCTTTAACAAAAGTTCTCTCAATGATCTTGGCTAAAAAAGATATTAATAACTCAAAAAAGATAATAAGGAAATGAAAGCAATAATTATTAAATTAAAAGATCACATGAATAGAAGAAATACCTGTTATTTCTACAATAATGATTTTAAAGTTATAGTTAATAAATATTCAATTTTAATATCTCCATAACAATCTTGTAAGTTCTTAAAATTATTTCTGTCACAAGGTGAATTCTATCATGACTCCTGGAAGCAGAGCATACATGCACAAAAACAGTAATGACCTGACAAGTGTTTTCTTTTTTTTTTCCTTTATTTTTTATTTCTTCAAGTTACATCTCAATCGCAGTCCCCTCCCTATTCCCCCTCCAGTCCCACCTTTCCACCCTCAACCCCCCATCCTCTTCCCTTTTTTTTTTTAAGTTTAAGATATATCTTATTTCCCCCTACAGTTTCCCCTTTCAGTCCAACAAATGGTTCTTTCTCTTATAATAATAAATACAATACAATACAACAGAGGTAATTAGGCCAAAGTTATGAGGGTTATATGGCTTAACGGACATTCCCAATGTCCAGTCCATATGTATTTGGCACCTGACTTTAACATTCTACTATCTAACCATCTCCATGAGTTTAAAGTTCTATATCTGACTCAACATTCATACTAACTTGCAACACAACTTTAAAAGTATCTTCTTAGGTCTATAACACTCTCTTGACTCCTAAACAACTCAAAATTTAATTATGAGACTCTAGCTATCTGTTCTTCAACCACCTCAGAGACCTGAGAGGGATAAATATATCTGATTTTATAGGAAGTACATGGCCTGCAGCTTCCCAAACTAAGAAATGACATACCAGTGGATTCCTGGACAGTTCCCATTTTCTTTCCATACATTACAGCATCAATCTTCAGTCATTTGGCTCCGTTTCTCTGACAGACATTGATTGTAGAGCAGGGGTTATGAAGGACTTACCTACCCTGTCTTGGCAGATCTAGGCTGTCGACTTACCTGCTTCCAGGTTTTGTCCTTTTTGGACAGCATTCTGTCTACAGTTGGAGCAAGGGGCTTTTCCTACCAAGAGATAGGCTTGCGACTAATTCAATCATCTCCCACTGGAGATTCTTCGATGCTCATCTTGTACTTGGAGGAGAATAGGGGGTGCTGTCAGGAGTTGATATGTCTTGATATAAAAAAATCTAAAGTTACGAAAACATCTTTGAATGCCATATTCTGCAGATCTCTTGAGGTTTTTGAAGAGGCCCTATCTATCTCTTATATTAGGGTAAGCAGATGTTGCTTGTCTCGTAGCAGGTTTATTTCTGATTAGCTTAGAAAGTAGCTATTATAGGCTGTCATAGTACCTAACAGAATGACCGGCTTGCATAACAATTAGTTTGCATTTCTTAATTATCCTAAACAGTTTATGACAATTAGTAGTAAAAGGCTGAAACATCACATTTCATTTTTTTCTTTACCTCCTAACCCTTCCATCCCATTTCTCTGGGGTGGGGTGTCCTTATATAATAGTCCCTCATCTCAATTGAGAGGTCGTATGAGGGCCAAGAGCCTCCTCATTCATTGGGGGTCTACGAAGCAGTACCATCAGTGAAAAGTGTCTCGTTGCCCGGGAGAGAGAACTACTAAACAAACAAACCAATAAGCAGACAATAGATAAAAAAGACTAAAAAATAGAAAAAAAATAACTAATATATAAAAATTAATTAAAACAAAAATTAAAAATAAGAAGTCTATGTCCAAGTTCCCTTTGGTGTGTTAGTTGTAGTATCGATACCTTCTACTATATAGCTAAAATCCTACTATAAGTGAATAGATGCAATGTGCATCCTTCTGAGTCTGGGTTAGCTCACTCAGGATGAGCTTCTCTAGATCCATCCATTTGGTTGCAAATTGCATGATTTCATTGTTTCTTATAGCTGAGTAATATTCCATTGTATAGATGTACCACAATTTTTTAATCCATTCTTCAGTTGAGGGACGTCTGGGTTGTTTCCAGTTTCTAGCTATTACAAATAAGGCTGCTATGAACATGGGTGAGGAAACTTCCTTATGATTCCGTGAAGAGGCATTTGGGTGTATACCCAGAAGTGGTATGGCTGGGTCCTGAGGCAGAGCTATTCCAAGTTTTCTAAGATATCGCCAGACTGACCTCCATAGTGCTTGCACAAGCCTGAACTCCCACCAGCAATGGAGTAGGGTTCCCCTTTCTCCACACCCTTGCCAGCATGTGCTGTCATTTGAGTTTTTGATCTTAGCCATTTTGACAAGTGTTTTCACATAAGAAATTCATGCAAGTTTCAGATATAATTTTAGAATTATATTTGCATTAAAACTACCTACATTTCATATAGAAAAACAGAAAATTTGATATATGCCTATATCTTTAAGTAAGTTTTTTCCTTGTAGATTATAGAGGAAAAATGCAATCTAGGCACAATCATATATGTTTGCACACTTAGTACTCAGGGCTGAGGCAGAAGGATCATTACTTCTAGACCAGCCTATGCTACATAGTGAAACTTTTTCTCAGAAAAATAGAAAATAAAGAAAAAGTATGTAGCAACAATTGTAACATAGACTTTAAGTTCCTAATGAGGCTGTTACAATTTGTGCAGCTTTCCTTTGGTGAAATATCTACCAATCAGTTGTCAAATTTGCATCCTAGGCAATTGCCAACATTCTGCAATAACATTCCCCTTATAGTTTGATACACTGCCACCTTGTGCTCATTTGAAGGAAGTCCAAGCCTTTGAAGCTCTCACACAGCTCTGAAAGCTTAAAAACCAGGAAGAAAGCTAACACAGGCTCACTTACCTGATGGAAACCAAGCTGAAGAAACACATATGGAAGAGTGAACCACTTCCATCTTGACTTTGGGAAAGGTGTGAACCTTCTTACCTAACCCTTGGTTATAAAGGAAAAAGAAACATATATAATTACCTCAAGGGGTTAAGAACTAAGTGAATACACTGTGGATACATTGTTGATCACAATACATTCTATGTAATAAATCCTATCAGCAATACTTTGAAAATCAAATTTGACCCAGGTCACTTACATTTTGTGTAAAATACTTATGGAGATGATTTTTTCCTTTAGGAAAAAAGAAAAAAAAAAGGAGAAAGCAGGTGGTTTCCTGGAGGAGAAGTGATATTTATAGCCACTACTCCAAAATATGAAGAATATGTGAAATTTTTGGGAGTGTAACTTATTGGTAAGTATTTGCTTAAGTCTTGTTCAATCCCCTGTTGTATTGTCAAAATATATTGATTATACTTAGATGGTTTGACTTCTGAAAGTGTTATTCTGTTAGTTTGTCTATTTTTCAATTATATTTGGCAGTAGTTCAGGAATTGCTTTAGAAAAATGGAAAGGACAAAAGATACTAGTGCTGTTATAAAATTTTGGAAGACCATAAAGTTTATATTTTAATAAATATTTTTTTAAAGTCCTCACAAACTGAGTCTTAGCAAATCAGTTCTTTCATATTTGTCTTTATTTTAAATAGATACTACCTGTTTTGTGAGGGTTTTTTGAATAATTGTTTTTGATTGTTTTGATTTTAATTCTGTTTTTTGGGTTTTTTTATTAGACAAAGAGAGAAACATGAATTGGGGTCAGTAGGTAGTTGGGAGAATCCTGAAGGAATTGGGGAGGTGAAATATGATCAAAATATATTGAATGAAGGAATTTAAATAAAATATTGTCTCAATGTTATTTTTCTTCTAGGTACTTTATAGTTTAGATTCATATTTAAAATTATGACATTATAAGGTTTTATATGCACATAATGATGGTTAATTTATTTAAAATGCAATGAAAAGTAAATCCAAATTAGCTATTTTGAAAGAATCATAGTAAATATATTATCTTTTCAAAGGTACAAAATTTAAGAGTGTTAAATTTTCTGGAAAGAAAAATGAATAAAGAATGATATGTGTATTCTTTACATATTTGGTTGGAATGAGTGACCAGAAACTTTTCTTAAGTTTGTGGTAAGTAGTTTTCTTCCCCCCACCCCCTTTTTTAAAAATTTATTACTTCAGGTTACATCTCCATCACAGTGTTTTCTTTCCACTCCTCCCAGCCCTGCCCTCTCACCCTCTACCCTCTATCCCTTCCATCACACTCCTCTGGAGTGGAGTGTCCCTACATAACAGTCCCCTGCCCCAGTTTAGCAGTCATATGAGGGCCAAGAGCCTCCTCATACACTGGGGGCCTGCAAGGCAGTACCACTAGGGCAAAGTGTCTCATTGACAGAAAACAAAGTCTTGTTCCTGTTCCCTTTGGTGCATTGGTTGTAGTATAGTTATCCTGTACTATATGACTAAAATCTGATTATAAGTGCATAGATGCCATGTGCCTCCTTCTGAGTCTGGGTTAGCTCACTCAGGATGAGCTTCTCTAGTTCCATCCTTTTGGCTGCAAATTGCATGATTTTGTTGTTTCTGATAGCTGAGTAGTATTCCATTGTGTAGATGTACCACAGTTTTTTAATCCATTCCTCAGTTGAGGTGCATCTGGGTTGTTTCCAGTTTCTAGCTATTACAAATAAGGATGCTATGAACATAGATGAGGAAACGTCCTTGTGGTTTGGTGAGGAATAATTTGGGTGTATACCCAGAAGTGGTATGGCTGGGTCTTGAGGTAGAGCTATTCCAAGTTTTCTAAGGTATCGCTAGACTGATTTCCATAGTGATTGTACAAGTTTGCACTCCCACCAGCAATGGAGGAGGGTTCCCCTTTCTCCACAACCTCGCCAGCATGTGCTGTCATTTGAGTTTTTGATCTTAGTCATTCTGACAGGTGTGAGATGGAATCTCAGAGTCGTCTTGAGTTGCATTTCTCTGATGATTAAGTATATTGAACACTTCTTCAAGTGTCTCTCAGCCATTTCTACAATAGAAAAATTTAAAAAATAATAAAGAAAAAGAGGAAGCAGTGGAGTTAATATACTATGTCTGTCATTTAATAACTCTGTAGTACAGTCAAACTGTTCCCTGAGTCAGGTTCCTCTGTGGATTTCGCACTAAATTAGCAGCCTTATATTTTCTTATCTCTAGTTCTGCATAAGCAAGAGATCTATTATAATTCCCACCACATAGATCATAAGCAAATATTTGCCAAAATGCTATAGTTAGTTTAAACATAAGTTCACTATCATTCAGTAATTGAAATATTCAGTGTTAAATGAATTCAGAAAGTGTGATTCCAAATTAGTAAAGGATTTATTAATCTACACAGCTAAGCAGAATGAAGCTCAGAGATGCACAAACTCAGACACGCAGCAATGTAGTCACTCTTAGTGGTTAGGGAAACTAAACAAGGGAAGTAAATTAGCAATATTAAAAGTGAAGAAATAGATTCTATTTCTTTTTTAGGTATTCTCCCTCTATATCTACTGCTAATTTTGAAGGTTTCTTTCTCACAAGTGAGGAAGAAATTTGGAAAGACCGATTGATATTTCCTAAAATTCAACACAGGTTCACTTAAGTTTGAATGTACTTCAAATTTTGAAATAATTCCCCTAAAAAAGGTACTTGAAAAGTTTTGAGTATGAATATTTGCCCTGTTTATCTACATCTTCTTTTGAAAGAAAATTTAAATCTTAGATAGCCAAGGGAAGATGCACTTTTGTCAGAGAAATACAAATCTTTTGTGTCATCCTGCCCAACAGTATAAGAAAATGAGCTAATGGTAGCTTGAAACCCCTCTTTTTGTGCCATATATATGTTTAAAGACCAGTGCTGCCAAGTCAAGTGATCTGATCATAAATGGGTTTTCATGATGGGGTAAGGAAAACAAATATGGAGACAGATGCAGAGAATGTCTAACGATGTCAGTGGAATTCTCACTACTGAAAATATCAAGTCTGTGCACCACTTGATGGATGTTACTAAGCCCTGGTTGGGTCAATAAAAATAGTTTTATGGTCACATATGGCTCCCAGTTCTACAATTTAACTCTTGACCTGATGCTCTACAAACCATATCTGAGTTGAACTCTGCTAATTCTTCTATGTCCTATCATATAGCATGAAAAATGTACACAGAGGACAGATGCCAAATAACACCATGTGCAGCATTTTCAGTGTACCAGCTCTAGGGCTGAAGAGAGAAACAGGCAAATCCATCCTCTAGCAGGCATTCTTTGTTTCAACAATTAAAATTAGCCTGGGTGGGAGGAAATAGGTATTAAGAATTATCCTATACATATATAAAATATACAGATCACTCTATGTGTATGTAGTATACAAAGAGCTTAGCAAAATGATATATGCTTGTGTAAACTCCTCTTTTTTAGTTACAGCAGAAGAAATATAATCTAACTGGAGATAACACAGACAACAAGATAAAAAAAAGAAGGAAAATGATATTCAAATATTTGAATTAGTGAGAAGTTTCTGTTTTAGCAACACACATTATCATTAATGGGGACAAAAGATTCATGCTTTACTCACTTATTCATTTATGAAATATTTATTGAATGCCAATTTGTCCCTTTATTAGAATGGCATCTCTGTAGTATGCATGCAATTACACCTGGTGAGTAGAGGTTACTTTTACATCTGGCACCCAACATATTACAGGTAAACCATACAGTCCAACGGGGGTCAAGCAGTTATAGAAAGGTCTGGTTTGTCTTAAAGGAGATGCTTCCACAGAAAGGGGTTGCAAGAACTCCCCAAAATAGACTGAACAATGTTTTCTTAACTGTATATTTTTGAATGCCAATGAGGCAGGAATAATAGCGGCTGAAAGGTGCTGGATTGTAGAAAACAACTGCTGAATTTGATCAATCTGTATACTTTAAAGATGTTTTAACATCATAATGGAAGTCATGGAATATGCTACATTAGGGGCAAGGCTTTGTCTATATTTCCACAGGTGATGAAAGACTATGGGTCCCTCAAAATTGATAAATACCTGATCTGAATAAGAGACTCTTCCCCATGAAAGGCACACACAACTCAAGGAAGGAAGAGACACAGAAAGACAACAAGCAAAAGATGCATAAATCTGTTCCCAACCTTGCATGGGGACATCTCAACAAACAAGTTGAAGAAGGACAGAAGGTTCATTAGACTGGCAGATTGGAAAACCTTGATGCTGAAATGGAGATTTACTGAAGGCTGGATAATCAGGACCGCAGTTACAAAAGATCAGCACATCAGCAAATAAGGACATTTGGACTGTTAAGTTTATGGGACTGATAATTGTTTCTGTTGTAATAGAATAATAATAAAAACTATGTACAATTTTTGTCTTATGCATAAAAGGGTACGTTGTAGAGGAATTTTAATCCAGCAACATGGCTACTCTAGCAAGGAATCACATCCAAAGACCTAGGTCTGTGTAATCCAGCTGGAATACAGACATATCCTTAATACACACCTTTAATCCTTCTGGCTGAAATATAGACACACCCTTAGCACACACCTTTTTTTTTTTTTATAAGTACTTTATTTTTTTTCTTCAAGTTACATCTCAGTCGCAAACCCTTCCCTATTCCCCCTTCCTGTCCCACCCTTCCACCCTCTTCCCCCCCCCCAACAGCTTCTCTTTTCATTCCAACAAATGGTTCTTTCTCTTATAACAGTAAATTCTATACAAAACAGCAGAATTAAATATGCCACATTTATGAGAGTTAAATGGCCCAGTATACCTTCCCAATGTCCAGTTCATACATATTTGGCCCCTGACTTTAACCTTCTACCTTCTAACCATCTCCATGAGTTTAAAGTTCTATAACTTAGTTTTCATACTAACTTGCATCACTATTATAACCATCTTCTTAGATCTAGAATGCCCTCTTGATTCCTAAACAACTCAAAATTTAGCTATGAGACTCAAGCTGTCTATTCTTCAACCACCTCAGAGAGCTGAGAAGGATAAATATATCTGATTATATAGGAAGTGCAGGGCCTGCAGCTTCCAATACTAAGAAATGACAAACCAGTGACTACCTGGACAGTTCCCATTTTCTCTCCATACATTCCAGCATCAGTCTTCAGCCTTTTGGTCCTGTTTCTCTGACAGACATTTATTGTAGAGCAGGGATTGTGAAGGACTAACCTACCCTGTCTTGGCAGAGCTAGGCTGTCAACTTCCCTGCTACCAAGTTTTGTCCTTTTTGGACAGCAGTCTGTCTGCAGTTGAAGCAAGGAGTTTTTACATGCCAAGAGATAGGCTTGCCACTAATTCAACCATCTCACACTGGAGATTCTTCGATGCTTTTCTTCTACTTGGAGTAGAATAGGGGGTGATATCAAAAAAAAACCTTAATTTAAGACCACATCTTTGAATGCCATATTCTGCAGATCTCTTGGGGTTTTTGAAGATGCCCTATCTATCTCTTGCATTTAGATAAGCAAATGTTGCTTGTCTCTTAACAACTTGATTACTGAGTAGCTTAGAGAATATCTGTGATAGACTGTCTTAGTAGCTAACAAGGTGACATGCATGCATGACTAGGAGTTTGTTTTTCTTAACTATCCTAAACAGTTTAAGACGGTTGGTATCAAGAGGCCAGAGCTTCACATTTCATTTTTAAGTATCTCTAGGTACGCTACCATTAGGAAGCGTTACCTTTAATTTTGTATCAATATACAAAGATCTATTCAAATGTTACTAAATATACTCTGAATTTTGTATCAATATACAAAGATCAATGCCTATGCGGCCCAATACAATCTTAATATTGCGTCCATATACAAGGGTCAATACCATTGTGGCCAACTATAATCTTAATTTTGTATCAATATACAAATATCAATACTGAAGTAGACCAATACAATCTTATTTTTGCACAATAAACAATGGTCAGTACCACTTTAGCCAAATATACTATTAATTTTGTATCAATATACAAGGGTATAAGGGCATATTCAATAATGTGACCTTTCTTCTTGATCCTTCCTGTGCTGTCTATGTGTCAATTTTTCTCAAGTCCGTGCATTCCTACATAGGAGATACAGAAGGATACAGAAAAGGGAAAGAAGGAATACCCTGGGTCTAACCTCCAAAACCCATTAAACAGGACCATTTAACAACTTGTAATCTCTTCCCCTAAATAACAGAGTTTTCAGTTGTCCTTTAAATAACCAAAAAAAGGGGGGGGGGCGGAGAAACACCATCCCCACCCTCTGGGTATGGGACGTCGCTCTCTTAAAATGACTTCCTGCTGATTTGGGTCATAGTAAACCTGTTTGGGGCCCAAACCAAAATGGAAAAATGGTTAAAAATGTTAATACAATCCTTTTATGTTCAGTCCTTCTGTTCTCAGCTGTTTAGATGACCTAAGGAGTTTGTAGGCAGAAGCTGAACTTCCAGGCTTTCCTGAGGTTCTGGCTGGGGCATTGTGTAGAGCTGAACGGTCTTAGCGATATTGAATTGTTGTGGTTGTAGGCTTTTGATGGAGACATCTATTGAGGGAGTCTGTCAGGCTGAATCATCTGGGTCATTCGTCTTCTTTTGGTGTCTGATTCTGATTTCTGCTGAGGTTTCTCTTGTCCAGTTGTCCCTGGGTTCCTTGAATGGATGCTTTGATTCTCCTGGAAAGATAAGAACAGAGCCCTGACCTAATCCTCACTCAGGGACAATCGCCCTCTTTTTTTGGGGGGGGGTAGGTAATATTTCTCCTGAAGCACATTTGGTTTTTGACAATATATAAAGTGTTATCTTTCAATATGGTTTAAAGAAGAAATTATTTTGTTATTTTGGAACTAAACCAGCTTTAGTGTATATATTTTGAGGTCTCGAAGGACAATTTGTTTGTGTTGTGTGGGCCTTTTGTAAGTAGCTTTTAAACTTAGGTCCTTCCAAATCCTATGTGTGTGTCTCTGCATTCTAATTATTGGGATCCGAGACCTGTGGTTCCCATCTGAGGGGATTAAAGATGTGTTCCACCACTCCTGGATTGAAGTTTTTCTTTATTTAGAGTTTGTTTTGTATCAGGCTGACCTTGAGCTCTGAGATCTGCCTGTTTCTGTCTCTAGTGTGTTGGGGTTAAGGGTGTACTCTTCTTGAATGATGGGATTAAGGGTGTGTACCCTCACCACCCTTTTCCGTGTAACTCTAGAATTTATAAGTCCACTAACTCTATGGTGCTCCTCCCGTCTCTGCTGAAGTTAAAGGCATGGGTTAACACCACATTTCTCCTGTATTTTACCTTAGCTCTACGTTTTTTCGACACTTGGAGGTTCATAAAACCAGGTTGAATGGCTATGTCCTTTATTTTATTTACAGTGTTTTAACGTTGTTACCTGCTTTTTTCTTTTAGTAAATTTATTTGTTTGTTGCTATAGGTTACATCCTTGACATATTGTCCTCTTTTCCCGCTTCCCAGCCCCACCCTCCCATGCTATACTCCCTGACCCTTCCATCTTGATCCTCTGGGGTGGAGTGTCCCTGCACACCAGTCTCTCACCACAGATCAGGAGTCATATGAGGTCCGAGAGCCTCTTCATACACCGGGGGCCTACAAGGCAGTACTGCCAGTGAAAGGTGTCTCCTTGCTACGGGGGGGGAAACTGAAAAAAAAAAACCAACAGACACACAAACCCACAAAAACAAAGAACAACAACAAAAAAAGAGAGGAAAAAGAAAGAGAAAAAAAGAGGGAAAGGAAAAAGAAAAAGAAATGAAAAGAAAAAAGAAATTTATGTCCATGTTCCTTTTGGTGTGTTGGTTGTAGTACAGATATCCTGTACGATATAGCTAAAATCCTACTATAAGTGAATAGATGCAATGTGCATCCTTCTGAGTCTGGGTTAGCTCACTCAGGATGAGCTTCTCTAGATCCATCCATTTGGTTGCAAATTGCATGATTTCATTGTTTCTTATAGCTGAGTAATATTCCATTGTATAGATGTACCACAATTTTTTAATCCATTCTTCAGTTGAGGGACATCTGGGTTGTTTCCAGGTTCTAGCTATTACAAATAAGGCTGATATGAACATAGATGAGGAGACTTCCCTATGTCTCCGTGAGGTGTCCTTTGGGTGTATACCAAGAAGTGGTATGGCTGGGTCCTGAGGCAAAGTTATTCCAAGGTTTCTAAGATATCTCCAGACAGACCTCCATAGTGGTTGCACAAGTCTGCACTCCCACTAGCAATGAAGTAGGGTTCCCCTTTCTCCACACCCTCGCCAGCATGTGCTGTCATTTGAGCTCTTTATCTTAGCCATTCTGACAGGTGTGAGATAGAATCTCAGGGTCGTCTTGAGTTGCATTTCTCTGATGATTAAGGATGTTGAGCATTTCTTCAGGTGACTCTGGCCATTAGGGATTCCTCCTTTGTGAATTCTCTATTTAGCTCCGTCTCCCATTTTTTGATTGGATTATTTGGTTTCTTGGCATTTAGTTTCTTGAGTTCTTTGTAGATTTTAGATAGTAGCCCTCTATCAGATGTGGGGTTGGTGAATATTTTCTCCCAGTCTGTAGGCTGCCGTTTTGTTCGAATGACAGTGTCTTTTGCCTTACAGAAGCTTTTCAGTTTCATGAGGTCCCATTTATTGATTGTTGATCTCAGGTCCTGAGCTGTTGGTGTTCTGTTCAGGAAGCTGTCACCTGTGCCAATGAGTTCAAGGGTTTCTCCTACTTTTTCTTCTAGTATCTTCAGTGTGGCCGGCCTTATGTTAAGGTCTTTGATCCACTTGGAATTAAGTTTTGTACAAGGTGATAGGTATGGGTCTAATTTCATTCTTTTACAAGTGGACATCCAGTTGGACCAGCACCATTTGTTGAAGATGCTGTCCTTCTTCCATTGTGCGGTTTTGGCTTCTTTGTCAAAGATTAGTTGGCCATAAGTGTGTGGGTCCATGTTTGGGTCTTCAATTCGATTCCATTGATCCACTGGTCTGTTTCTATACCAGTACCATGCTGTTTTTATTATTATTGCTCTGTAGTACAGCTTGAAATCTGGGATGGTGATACCTCCAGATGCTTTTTTATTGTACAGGATTGATTTAGCTATTCTGGGCTTTTTGTTGTTCCATATGAAGTTGAGTATAGCTTTTTCCAAGTCTATAAAGAATTGTGTTGGTATTTTGATAGGAATTGCATTGAATCTGTATATTGCTTTTGGTAGAATAGCCATTTTTATTATGTTGATCCTACCTATCCATGAGCATGGGAGATTTTTCCATCTTCTAAATGCCTCTTCCATTTCTTTCTTCAGGGGCTTGAAGTTCTTGTTGTATAGGTCCTTTACTTGCTTGGTTAGAGTTACCCCCAGGTATTTTATATTGTTTGTGGCTATTGTGAAGGGGGTTGTTTCCCTTATTTCTTTTTCGGTATGCTTGTTTGTTGTATAAAGAAGGGCTTCTGATTTTTTTGAGTTAATTTTGTATCCAGCCACCTTGCTGAAGTTGTTTATCAGCTGTAAGATTCTTTGGTGGAGTTTTTGGGGTCGCTTATGTATACTAACATATCATCTGCGAATAGGGATAATTTGACTTCTTCATTTCCAATGTTTATCCCTTTGATTTCCTTTAGTTGTCTTATTGCTCTAGCAAGAACTTCAAGTACTATATTGAAGAGATATGGTGAAAGTGGACATCCTTGTCTTGTCCCTGAGTTTAGAGGAAATGCTTCAAGCTTCTCTCCATTTAATTTGATGTTGGCCACTGGCTTGCTCTATATTGCCTTTATTATTTCTAGGTATGGTCCTTGTATGCCCGTTCTCTCCAGAACTTTTAGCATGAAGGGGTGTTGGATTTTGTCAAATGCTTTTTCTGCATCTAGCGAGATTATCATGTGGTTTTTTTTCTTTCATCTTGTTTATATGATGAATTACATTGATAGACTTTCATATATTGAACCATCCCTTCATTCCTGGGATGAAGCCTACTTGATCATGATGTATGATATTTTTTATGTGTTCTTGAATTTGGTTTGCTAGTATTTTATTAAGTATCTTTGCATCTATGTTCATGAGGGAGATTGGTCTGAAGTTCTCTTTCTTTGTTGGGTCTTTGTGTGGTTTAGGAATCAGAATGACAGTGGCCTCATAGAATGAGTTAGGCAGTGTTCTTTCTGTTTCTATGTGGTGGAAGAGTTTGAAGAGTAATGGTGTTAGCTCCTCTTTGAAGGTCCGGTAGAATTCCGTGCTAAAGCCATCCGGCCCTGGGATTTTTTTGGTTGGGAGATTATTAATGACTGTTTCTATTTCCTTAGGGGTTATTGGGCTGTTTAAGCTGTTAATCTGATTTTGATTCAGTTTTGGTAGGTGGAATGTATCGAGGAAATTGTCCATTTCACTTAGGTTTTCAAATTTGGTGGAGTATAGATTTTTAAAGTAGGACCCAAATATTTTCTGGATCTCCTCGATGTCTGTTGTTATTTCTCCCTTTTCATTTCTGATTTTGTTGATTTTGGTTCTTTCTCTTTGCCTTTTAGTTAATTTGGCTAGGGGTCTGTCTATTTTGTTGATTTTCTCGAAGAACCAACTCTTGGTTTCATTGATTCTTTGTATAGTTCTTTTTGATTCTAAGTTGTTGATTTCAGCCCTAAGTTTGATGATTTCCTGCCTTCTGCTCTTCTTGGGAGTGTTTGTTTCTTTTTTTTCCAATTCACCCAGCTTAGCTGTTAGTTCACTAATATGATTTGTCACAATTTTCTTTTTGAAAGCACTTAGTGCTATAAACTTTCCTCGTAGCACAGCTTTTATTGTATCCCATAGGTTTGGGTATGTTGTGTCGTCATTGTCGTTGGATTTTAAGAAGTCTTTGATTTCCTTCTTTATTTCTCCCGGACCCAGTGGTCATCCAGTAAGGAGCTGTTCAATTTCCATGTGTGTGTAGGCTTTCTGTTGATTCTTTTGCTGTTGAAGACCAGCTTTATTCCGTGGTGGTCTGATAAGATACAAGGTGTTATTTCAATTGTCTTCTATCTATTGAAACTAACTTTGTGTCCAACTATGTGGTCGATTTTGGAGAAGGTTCCGTTGGGTGCTGAGAAAAAGGTGTATTCCTTTGTGTTTGGGTGAAACGTTCTGTAGATGTCTGTTAGGTCCATTTGTTTCATGATCTCTGTTAGACTCAATATTTCTCTGTTTGTCTTCTGTCTTGATGATCTGTCCATTGTTGTGAGTGGGGTGTTGAAGTCTCCCACTACTAATGTGTTGTGATCGATGTGCGATTTAAGTTTTAGAAGTGTTTCTTTTACAAAAGTAGGTGCCTTTGTATTTGGGGCATAGATGTTCAGTATTGAGATTTCCTCTTGATGAATATTCCCTTTAATGAGTATATAATGCCCTTCTTTGTCTGTTTTCATTAACTTCAGTTGGAAGTCTGTTTTGTTTGATATTAGCATGGCTACTCCAGCTTGCTTCCTGGGTCCATTTGCTTGGAAAACCTTTTCCCAGCCCTTTACTCTGAGGTAGTGACTATCTCTGGTAGTGAGATGTGTTTCTTGTATGCAGCAAAGGGACGGGTCTTGCTTGCGGATCCACTCTGTAAATCTGTGTCTTTTTACTGGGGAATGAGACCATTGATGTTGATGGATATTAGTGACCTGGGGTTGTTGTTTCCCATTAGTTTGGTATAGGTGGTGGTCCTGTGTCTCTTTTGGTTTAGTTGCTGAGGGGTTTTCTATTCCCTTTGTTTTCTTGGGTGAAGTTTTCTTCTCTGGGATGGAATTTTCCTTCTAGGATTTTCTGTAGGGCTGGGTTTGTGGGGAGATATTATTTAAATTTGATTTTGTCATGGAATATCTTGTTTTCTCCATCTATGTTGATAGAGAGTTTTCCTGGGTATAGTAGTCTGCCTGGGCACCTATGTTCTCTCAGGACTTGTAGGATATCTGTCTGGGCTCTTCTAGCTTTTAAAGTTTCTAAGGAGAAGTCAGGTGTAATTCTGATGGGTCTGCCATTGTATGTGACTTGGCCTTTTTCTCTTACAGCTTTTAATATCCTTTCTTTGTTCTGTACATTTGGTGTTTCAATTATTATGTGGTGAGAGGAGTTTCTTTTCTGATCTAATCTGTTTGGTGTTCTGTAAGCCTCTAGGATTTTTATTGGCATCTCTTTTTTCAGGTTTGGGAAGTTTTCTTCTATGACTTTGTTGAAGATATTTCCTGGACCTTGGAGTCGGGAGTCTTCTCTTTCCTCTATGCCTATGATTCTTAGGTTCCGTCTTTTCATTGAGTCCTTGATTTCTTGGATGTTGTGGGTGAGAGATTTTTTAGCCTTCTCATTTTCTTTGGATGTTGTACTGATTTCTTCCATCGAATCTTCCATGCCTGAGATCCTGTCTTCCATCTCTTGCATCCTATTGTTGATACTCGCATCCGTAGTTCCTGTTCTCTTCCCTTGGTTCTCCACTTCCTCTTTTAACTCTGACTGTGTTTTCTTTATTGTTTCTATTTCTATTTTCATGTCTTGTATGGTATTGTTCGTTTTGTACATTTCCTTCTCCAGCTTACTTGTTTTTGTCTGAAAATCTTTCATTGCTTTGTCTTTTTGCTTTTCAAGCTCTGTCACCTTGGTTTGGAGTTCTTTAATGGTATTGTTCATTGTTTTGGCTTGTAAAATTGTGGCTTCTTTGAATACCTTCATAGATTTAAGTTCTTCTTGAAGGGACTCTATCACTTTCCATAATGCAGAATTGTCATCGTTTTCATGTGTTACTGTTGGTGTGAGGTCATCCAAATTGGATGAGCTAGGATAATTCTGCTTTGTTGGAGTCATATTTTCTTGATTTCTGTTTTTTCTTGGACCTTTGGCCATGTGTGTGTGTTTAGCTGTCTGTTCTTGTCGTTTTCTGTGTTTGGATCCACAGGGGATGCTTTGGTGAAGGAGTCAAATTGCTTGGCTATCTGTCCTTGCTTACAGGGTGATCTCAGGGTCACTGTGGTTTTAATAGCCTGAATCGTTGTGAGCTGGTGCAGCCTATTCCCAGGTAGTGAGTAATGGTCCGGGATTGTTACACTGCTCCCAGTTCAGACTTCTCTATTTTGCACACTGAGTGATCAGCCTTCAATGATTCTAATGGTATGTATGGACCTGTTTGCCCAGGCACAGATATTGTGGGCTTTGTTTGTCATCACGGAGGCTGATAGGGCCTGGCTCCACACCTAATGTGTCTGGGTTTACCCGAATACAGCTATGGTCCCCTGGCTTCTGGTTACCCACTAGGCTTCTCTGCCACAGGCCTGGCCGCTTCCCTCCCTATTTGCTCCGCCTTGGGTGGGTGGAGCGTTGGCCCCTCCCGCCTTCTGAAGAGGCCTCCCGCCCTAGCTGCTTTGCCGTGGGTGGGCAGAGCTTCGGTCCCTCCCGCCTTCTGAACAGGCCTCCCGCCCTAGCTGCTTTGCGGTGGGTGCTCCGGGCAACAGCCCCACCCGCCAGTGCCTGCTTCTCTCCCCAACTGCTCTGCCCGCCCACCTTCCGCTCCGGCTCGAGCGGTTGAGGATCACCCGCTGAGCGCCCTTTTTCTTCCTTATTAAGACTTCAACTATTCTGCAAAATTTCCTAAATAGTTATAAGGTCTTCCTGAGGTGTGGGAAGCCCAGTAGGCTAGTTGGCGATCTCCATGTGGCCTTTAATTCTGCCTGCTGTGTGTTGGGATCGATCTTACCAGGCGCCTCTCCAAATGGGAGTTCCTGAATCCTGGATTTAGTGGCTTCCGTGTCTGCGAGAGATGGGGGGAGAGCCTTGCCCTGGGACTTTTAACAGTCCTTTGGGAGCTGTGCGTGTTCCCGGAGGGGCCAGACCCTCCGGTTTTTGCACAGTGTCCCACAACTCTATGTTTTCTATGGCTCTTCTCTCCCACATTCAAAATGCATCCGTGCAGTTCACCGCCATCTTGGCCCCCCCCAGCACACACCTTTAATAAGGTAAAATTAGTTTGTAGAACAAAACAACCATTTTTTAAGGGGCATCTAATTGCAAGGCAGACAAAATGACCTATTAGAGATTCATCAGATTTGACCGAATGAGTCAGAGATAGGCTATGCCCAATTCTTACAGGAACAGTACAGAATGGAGAGAAAATAGGAACTGTCCAGACAGCCACTGGTATGTCATTTCTCAGTTTTGGAAGCTGCGGGCCCTGTACTTCCTATATAATCAGATATATTTATCTCTCTCAGGTCTCTGAGGTGGTTGAAGAAAGATAGCTAGAGTCTCATAGTTAAAATTTGAGTTGTTTAGGAACCAAGAGGATGTTCTGGATCTAAGAAGATGTTTTTAAAATTGTGATGCAAGTTAGTATGAAAGCTGAGTCAGATATAGAACTTTAACTCATGGAGATGGTTAGATAGTAGAATGTTAAAGTCAGGTGCCAAATACATATGGACTGGACATTGGGAATGTATGCTAAGCCCTATAACTCTCATAATTATGGCCTATTTATTTCTGTTGTTTGTATTGTATTTATTGTTATAAGAGAAATAACCATTTGTTGGACTGAAAGGGGGAGCTGTTGGGGGGGAAAGATATACCTTAAAATAAAATAAAAAGTGTAGAGGATGGGGGGTTGAGGGGGAAGAGGGTGGAAGTGTAGGACAGGAGGGGGGAGTAGGGAGGGAATGGTGATTGAGATGTAACTTGAAGAAATAAAAAATAAATTATTAAAAAAGAACAGTACAGAAAAGAGAGGCTACTTAATAAAGCAATATAGAGAGAGTGGAGTCGCTTGAGTTCAGTTGAGTTCAGAAGGAGGAAGTTTTGCCATAACAGTTTTACAGAGACGGGTTGCAGATGAAGACAAAACATCCAGAGAATGAGAAAGAGCCAGAAGATTAGAACAGATTCCCAGGGTTAGTTTGAGGCCAAGCAAAACAATTCAATCAGAACCTGAGAGAAGTCAATTTGAATCAGTCACCTTGGAGAGGAGTTTTGAAACAGAAGAGCTGATTTGAACCAGCCAGCCAGAGTTTAGAAGAACTAGAAGGTGTGAGCTTATTCAGCAGTGTGTCTCCAAGATAACAATTAAATCTGGTGAATAAAAAGTTACTTTTACAATATAAGTGTATTCTATATCTGGATTTTAGTGAGATTACACAGTGAATAAATTTTACTGAAAGTCAAAAAAAAAAAAAAGAAAAGAATGTCTATTTGTGAAAAAGAGGGATTTTTGCGATTCCCTGGGGGTACAGTATGGTACATAACCAAAGAGGCAACACTATATTGTGAATAGATAAAACATAAAAACCAGAAAGCACAGTTTAAAAAACATAGATATACTGTGAAAACAAATGTTAATGGTGAGTTAACTTTTCTGTCAAGGCCTGGACAATGGATGGCACCAGCCCTATGAGAACTCCAGCGAAGACCAGAGAAGGGCAGAGATGTAAAGCCATTGATTGCTGGAACAAGTCAGTGAGTCCCTGGCATTGACGCCAAAGCATAGTAGATGTGAGACTGGATTTGAGAGGCAGAAACTAGAAAATGCTGAACCTTCCAGACCACAGTGGGGTCTTAATGTAAGTGAAACGACATCCTTGTGGATTTTAAAGGAGGAAGGTGAAATGACCCAAAGATATAATAGGAAACCTCTCTGTCATATTATCTGATTATAGTATATGGCAAAGGTTAGTGAACTTTGCAATTATATCAAGGTCTTCATTGATGGATTTTTTTTTTTTTTTTTTTGCTCAAAATGTTATTCTGTTGACTACACCTCAGTCAGGCAAGCCCTTCAAAGAGGGTTTGGTTTGTAAGTTAGAAATGGGGAAAGTAACAGAGTTGCCTTCCTGAGCCATTGAACGAGAAAACTGTGAAACAGCTACATAGCAAGGGTGAGTGGGCAGGTGTTAGGGTTGAAAACCCCAGACCTGTTACTACAAGGAACAGAATTGTACCAGCAACTAACAGCATCAGTTGAAAGACTCAGGGGTCAAATGATGTATAGTGCAAACCCAGTCTATGTGTAGATTACAGTCCGTGAGTCCAAGTCTGATACAGTCTGAATGAATGATCCAGAAGTTATGCCTAGACTTCATGGAAAGGTAGTTGTGCTATGAAGAAAAATTTATGCTTTGTTATTCACCCATGGAAAAGTAATGTATTTATGGTTTTGAGGAATGCAAATTTGTAACTGAATTCAAATATGTTATTGAAATCTGAAACAGTTTGTTCTGTTTATATCAACAATTCTCTTCTCTATGTAGACTTGGGAGAAATCATGAGTTTTAGGTGTCTTTTTTTTCCAAGTTGCTCATGTTATAATTGCTAAAAGTGAAACTGTATATTATTAAACAATTGGCCTTCAAGTTGCATAGCTATAGCCAGTATTATTGGCAGTTGATACCATGGCTGTGGAAGGGTGGGTAATAGAAGAGCAACTGGAAGGCTCCTTGGTGTCATAGGAAGAGCAACAAAAAACTGATGAAACACAGGTTGAATCCTCCAAGAACAGTATGTCTGGGTCCATGTGTAAGATAGAAAAAATGCACTGCAAGGGGCAGAGGGTAGTGTCCTACCGAGGACTGAGACATTGATATTTAACCAGACCTACAGAGCAGCTGTAGGATTCTCATGGGAGGGTAATATTTTCTCTTCCCAGGCTCAAGATCAATAAAAGACAGTCATTGGGTTTCCAGTTTCTAGCTATTACAAATAAGACTGCTATAAACATAGATGAGGAAACTTCCTTGTGATTCAGTGAGGAATCATTTGGATGTATATCCAGAAGTAGTATGGCTGGGTCCCAAGGCAGAGCTATTCCAAGTTTTCTAAGATATCACCAAACTGACCTCCATAGTGGTTGCAAAAGTCTGCCAATGGAATACTATTCAGCCATCAGAAACAATGAAATCATGCAATTTGCAGCCAAATGGATGAAACTAGAGAAGCTCATACTGAGTGAGCTAACCCAGACTCAGAAGGATGCACATGGCATCTATTCACTTATAGTCGGATTTTAGCTATATAGTAGAGGATATCTATACTACAACCAACATACCAAAGGGGAACATGAACATAGACCTTTTATTTTTCCTGTCAATGAGACACTTTGCCCTAGTGGTGCTTCCTTGTAGGCCCCCAGTGTATGAGGAGGCTCTTGACCCTCATATGACTGCTGAAATGGGGTGGGGGACTGATATGTAGGGACACTCCACTCCAAAGGAGTGGGATGGAAGGGATAGGGGGTAGAGGGCGGAGGGCAGGACTGGGAGGGGTGGAAAGAGGGCAATGTGATGGAGATGTAACCTGAAGTAATAAATAAATATTTTTTTAAAAGACAGTCATTGAATTGAATCATAAGCCAATAGGTTTGGGTTGGGATTTCTGGCTCCAGTCTAAGGGAACTTGAACCTATAGAGTGAAGTAAGACAAAATAGATCAGGTAGGCGTTCTGCTGATAAGATTAAAAAGCTCTCCAACCAGAGGGATCCATTTCTTCTGGAATGTATCTTTGGCAAAGGAACAAAATGACCTGAGGAAAAAAATAACAGCTCTATTACATTAATGAATATTTGTTTTTTCCTATCCAAGTCTGGAATTTTATGTTTCCTTTTATTAAAAAATAAGAAGAGATCATTTCAGGGTAGAGGATTCATTTACCTAAGACTAATTAGAACACAGCAAGCTTTTCACAGTGTGGATGTTCTTTGCTCAAGAATAGTGACTGTTTATGACTTGCTTCTCAGGGACTATCTCTGTCATCTCACTGGGCAAAAGATTAAGGAGTTTCTAATTTGTTTTCATCTCTAATTTACAGAGTTTTGTTTATCTTTCAGGGGGTATTTAAATGGGGAGTAAGATTTTTCATGGAGTTTTAAAATCACTTTTGCAAATTACCTTCATCCTGCCTATCATCCACAGTGAAATTTCTTCATTTTGACACGAACCAAACTAACAGGTAGAAAATCTTTATAACAGTATCTAGCTATATCCTTAAATACAGTATGTTTTGGTCAAATTACATATCTTCACACTTCCTCTAAAAAAATTAGTCTCTGATTCTCAAAACAAGAGGAGGCTTCCATAAATTCCCACTTCCTTCTCAGGTGCACACACAAGTATCTCAGACCTTTTTATCACAAGTTAAGAAATAACTTCATTCAAGACTGGTCTTGTCAGGATGAGTTTAAAGTCCTTTATAGAAGTCTCATGCTCATACCCAGAAAGGTACATTTAGGATTAACAATCCCCTGTGTGCAGTGGCTCACCACAAGATACCTCAGTTCCCGTGCATGGCTCTCTGCTGTTCTCCAGAATGAATTCCAAATACAGCATTGGAGGTGTTCTGATAACAATGTGTCAATTTCAAGAGAAGATCACATATATATTTTAGGAAGAATGGATTAGGCAACACTCCAATAATATCCTAAGCATATTCTTGATTCTAAATAGTATTCTTTTCTCATTCTGATAACAGTCTAATCTAAGTTGTAAACAACATAGGAACTGAGCTATGTATGAGCAGAGAAAGAAGACAGTAGCACAGGTTGTAAGGTGTTTTTTTAAGGGTAAATGCAAAATATAAAAAATACAATTTACTTTGCATCACTTTTATCTACAAACCACCAGCCAAAACTCAGTCATATAACACAAATAACTATAAGAAAGTCCAGAAATCTATAATTTTCCATAATTTTTTGAATAATAAACTGCAATAGAAACAGAACATCTCATCTGGAAGAGAACAAACAGAAATGTAAATTTTGAGTATGTGAACAATTTTATCTTAGATTAACTTGCTAGGATTGAGATTTTAAGCTTGTAGTAGTTGAGGTCACCCCAAAAGACTGTCACAACTGCTCAATTGTCACTGCAACACAAAAATAGCCACTAACCGTAGGTATTGACATGATGGTCTTCAATAAAACTTTATTTACAAATATAGATATTTGTCCAAAAGAGTTCCTTCTGCATTAATAAGGAAGGGCTTTTATCACATGTATTCAGAGCTCCAAGACAGGAGCCAGGATTCATGAACGTGTTGATGTGAACTTGAAGCCTTGTCTGGAGGAGAGACTTATGTAGATGGATTGCAAAGTAAAAATTAAACAAATCTTTGCAATTTTATAAAACAAAGAACAAGAATGAAAGTCTAGAAATGTTGCATCCCTAAAAAAGCTTAGGGATAACAGTCTATTCCTAAAGCCTAATTGAAAAGTCCTTATGTGCCATTAGCTTTAAAAAAAAAAAAGATCCCAGTAATTATAATATACCAATAGAGCAACAGTTTGTAATTTGTGATGTTTTGGAACATACTAATAAATTCCTTGTCATTTGTATCAGCTATAATTACTTCAGCTTGTGAAACACCCAGCTGTCAAAGTATTTATTTATGAAGGGACTTCATATCTACTACATTTGTTATTAATGGTTTTTTCACTTTCATATTTTACACTCTACATTTATGTTATTCTCTATTGCATTTAAAATGATTTAATAGCCTTCAAGACAGTAAATTCTTTACCAGTTACAATATAAAGGGACATCAAGTTTAGCTTTGACAGAAAAGAGAGGGGGGAAGTATTGCAAGGAGACAACACATATTTCCTTCTGAGGAGCTGCTAAAGGAAGATAGTGCTCCAAGGCAGTGTAATGGGTTAAAAAATATCTCCATAGTTTCATGTACTTTTTGCTAACTGGTTAACACTGTGGAAGGTAATTATTTCCTGGGTCAAAGGCCGTTCACAGAAAAACAGAACAAAACAAAACCAAAAATAAAATAAAAAGCCCTGCGTCTCTCAGTTGCTGAATGATGTGAGCTCACTCTGATTATATTACAACAATGAGATCAAAATTACTCCAACCTCTTTAGCATCATCAAAGATGGAAACGTACCTGAGTCTGAAGCTCGGGGCACAGGGTTTTTCCTCACCTATGATTATTGACTTCTCCATTCAGCTGCATGATTATATTCGATCCCTTGCCAATTGAGGTTGGAATCTCACCTGCTAATTATATTTGTCATGGTTCAAAAGAAGACCCATGATGGGAGGCCCTTGCAGTCTTTACTTACTAGGCATATTATAAATTAAAAACTTCGTTATTCCCACATTCATTTTGCACCTCTCTTCCAAAATTTAAGTAAGAAGTTTTACCATAATTATGTTTATAAAGAGATTTAATGTAGAGCTACAATAGTAGCATTTTATACTTAACTTACTATATCTAACGAGTTATTAGAAATTTATTCATCACCCACTATGTGTAAGACTTTGTTCAAAGACAACAATAAATATAATGAAATAAAGTGTGCTGTCTGTTGTGATTAGAAAGAACTCTACAATAGGGATGTGTGATAAGGCCTATAACTGAGTTTTAAGCAAATTGTGTGGCAGTGTCAAAGAGTGTTGATTAATAAATGAATTCAATTATTATTTAGAAAATAATTTAAAGACTGAAAAAAATATATTCCCTTACCCAATGCTGAGTACTTAGTGACTCCCTAAACCTGAGCTCCAATTTCTTCCCAAGGAGA
>CAJQZJ010029069.1:0-14666 GCA_907164525.1 Lophiomys imhausi | reverse complement strand
TTTTTTGGGGGGGGTCAGGTAATATTTTTCCTGGAGCAAATTTGGTTTTTTTTGATAATATGTAAAGTATTACCTTTCAATCCGGATTAAAGAAGAAATTATTTTGATATTTTGGAGCTAAACAAACCTTTAGTGTATATATTTTGAGATCTCAAAGGACAATTTGTTTGAATTGCAGCCTGCCTTTTGTAAGTAGCTTTTAAACTTAAATCTTTCCAAATCCTATGTGCCTGTCTCTGCATTCTAAGTTTTGGGATCAAGGACATTTGGTTCCCAACTGATGGGATTAAAGATGTGCTCCTCCACTCCTGGATCAAAGTTTTTCTCTGTTTAGAGCTTGTTTTGTATCAGGTGGCCTTGAGCTCTGAGATCTGCCTGTTTCTGTCTCTATTGTGTTGGGATTAAGGGTGTATTCTTCCCCAATGATGTGACTAAGGGTGTGCACCATCACCACCCAGTTTCTTGTAACTCTAGAATTTATAAGACAACTAACTCTATAGTGATCCTCCTGTCTCTACTGGAGGTAAGGGCATGGGCTAACACCATGCATTATTTTACCTTAGCTCTAAGTTTTTTCAACTCTTGGAGGTTTGTAAAACCAGGTTGAACAGCTGTCACCTTTAATTTATTTACAGTGTTTTAAACCTGTTACCTGCTTTTTAATGCCAAACCATGGAAATAGCCTATACCTCTACAAAAAGAAAAAAGAAAAAAAAAACCTTTTAAGCTGCTATCAAGTTTGTGTAATCTCTGTAGCCACCTGCAGTCTAACATTCTAATCTGAAATTAAGGCCATTTTCCTTTCATGCCAGTAAGGTAAATTATAGTTTGAAAATTTTATATTGTATTTTTATTATATTTTGAAGCTTATTAACTCTTTTCTTAAAAAAGTATTATTTATTTCCAGAACATAGTTTCCTCCCTCCTCCCCTCTTGGCCCCTCCCTTCCTCTCTCCTTCCCTCCCTCTCTCCTTCCCTCCCTACCTCCCTCCTTGTTCCTCTACTTGGTACTCTCCTTCTCCTCAGATGAGGTGGGTCCTCACATATCATACTCCCTCAGATCTTGCGTCATGTGAGGCCCAAGAGCTTCCACTCATACTGGAGCTTGATAAGGCACACCATCTAGGGTGTGGGCTTCCACTAACCTGCAGCAGATTCCATGACTCACTGGTGGGTAGAATTTTTCCTAGGATAGATATGCTAGGTTCCTATCTATTTGGGTGTGTGGGTTGTAGGATAGTAATCCTCTGATGTATGGTTAATATCCATTTGTAAGGGAATACATACCATGTTTATCTTTCTGAGACTGTGTGAGCTCACTTAGGATGAGTTTTTCTAGTTCCACCCATTTGGTTTTGAACTGCATGATTTTCTCATTTCTGATAGCTGTGTAGTATTCCATTGTGTAAATGTACCACAGTTTTTTTATCCATTCTTCAGTTGAAGGACATCTGGGTTGTTTCCAGTTTCTGGCTATTACAAATAAAGCTGCTATGAACATTGTTGAGGCAATGTCCTTGTGGTTTCATTTCAAATCTTTTGGATATATGCCCAAGAGGGGTATGGCTGGGTCTTGAGGTAGATTTATTCCCAATTTTCTAAGATATCTCCAGATTGATTTCCAAAGTGGTTGCACAAGTTTGCAGTCCCACCAGCAATGGGGGAGTGTTCCCCTTTCTCCACATCCTCGCCAGCATGTGCTATTATTTGAGTTTTTGATCTTAGCCATTCTGACAGGTGTGAGATGGAATCTCAGAGTTGTTTTAAGTTGCATTTCCCTGATAACCAAAGATGTTGAACATTTCCTCAAATGCCTCTCAGCCTTTAGAGATTCCTCTTCTGTGAATTCTCGGTTTAGCTCTGTACCCCATTTATTGATGGGGTTATTTGATTTTTTGGTGTTTAATTTCTTCAGTTCTTTATATATTTTGGATATTAGCCCTCTGTCAGATGTTGGGTTGGTGAAGATCCTTTCCCACTCTGTAGGCTGCCGTTTTGTTCTAAGGACAGTGTCCTTTGCCTTACAGAAGTTTTTCAATTTTATAAGGTCCCATTTATTGATTGTTTGTTTTAGTTCCTGAGCTATTGGTGTTCTATTCAGGAAGTTGCTACCAGTGCCAATGATTTCAAGGCTTTTCCCCACTTTCTCTTCTATTAATGTTAGTGTGTCTGGATTTGTGTTGAGGTCCTTGATCCACTTAGACTTAAGTTTTGTACAGGGTGATAAGTATGGATCTATTTGCATTCTTCTACATGTTGACATCCAGTTAGACCAGCACCATTTATTGAAGATGCTTTCCTTTTTCCATTGTATGTTTTTGGCTTCTTTATCAAAAATTAAGTGAGCATAGGTGTGCGGGTTTATTTCTGGGTCTTCAATTCGATTCCATTGGTCAACTGGTCTGTTTCTATACCAGTACCATGCTGTTTTTATTACTATTGCCTTGTAGTACAGCTTGAAATCCGGGATGGTGATACCTCCAGATGTTCTGTTATTGTACATGATTGATTTAGCTATTCTGGGTCTTTTGTTATTCCATATGAAGTTGAGAATTGTTTTTTCCAGATCTGTAAAAAATTGAGTGGGTATTTGGATAGGAATTGCATTGAATCTGTATATTGCTTTTGGTAAGATTGCCATTTTTATTATGTTGATCCTACCTATCCATGAACAAGGGAGATCTTTCCATCTCCTGATATCTTCTTCAATTTCTTTCTTCAGGGTCTTGAAGTTCTTATCATACAGGTCTTTCACTTGCTTGGTTAGAGTTACCCCCAGGTATTTTATATTATTTGTGGCTATTGTGAAGGGTGTTGATTCCCTTATTTCTTTCTCAGCCCATTTATCTTTTGTGTAAAGAAGGGCTACTGATTTTTTTGAATTGATTTTGTATCCGGCTACCTTGCTGAAGGAGTTTATCAGCTGTAGAAGTTCTCTGGTGGAATTTTTGGGGTCACTGATGTATACTATCATATCATCTGCAAATAGGGATACTTTGACTTCTTCCTTTACAATTTGTATCCCCTTGATCTCTTTTAGTTGTCTTATTGCTCTAGCTAAAACTTCAAGTACTATGTTGAAGAGATATGGAGAGAGTGGGCAGCCTTGCCTTGTCCCTGATTTTAGAGGAAATGCTTTAAGTTTCTCTCCATTTAGTTTGATGTTGGCTATTGGCTTGCTGTAAATTGCTTTTATTATTTTTAAGTATGGTCCTTGTATGCCTGATCTCTCTAAGACTTTTATCATGAAAGGGTGCTGTATTTTGTCAAAAGCTTTTTCAGCATCCAATGAGATGATCATGTGGTTCTTTTCTTTCAGCTTGTTTATGTGGTGGATTACATTGATGGATTTTCTAATGTTGAACCACCCCTGCATCCCTGGGATGAAGCCTACTTGATCATGGTGTATGATACTTTTGATGTGATCTTGGATCCGGTTTGCAAGTATTTTATTAAGTATCTTTGCATCCATGTTCATAAGGGAAATTGGTCTGAAATTTTCTTTCTCCGTTGGGTCTTTGTGAGGTTTAGGTATAAGGGTAACTGTGGCCTCATAGAATGTGTTTGGCAGTATTCCTTCTGTTTCTATATTGCGGAAGAGTTTGAAGAATATTGGTGTTAGCTCTTCTTTGAATGTCTGGTAGAATTCTGTGCTGAAACCATCTGGGCCTGGGCTTTTTTTGGTTGGAAGACTTCTAATGACTTCTTCTATTTCCTTAAGGGTTATAGGACTGTTTAATTTGTTTACCTGTTCTTGATTTAACCTTGGTAGGTGGAATCTATCAAGAAAATTGTCCATTTCATTTAGATTTTCCAATTTTGTGGAGTACAAGTTTTTGAAGTAGGACCGAACGATTCTTTGGATTTCCTCAATGTCTGTTGTTATTTCCCCCTTTTCATTTCTGATTTTGTTGATTTGGGTATTTTCCCTCTGCCTTTTAGTTAGTTTAGCTAAGGGCTTGTCTATTTTGTTGATTTTCTCAAAGAACCAGCTCTTGGTTTTGTCGATTCTTTGTATTGTTCTTTTTGTTTCTAAGTTGTTGATTTCAGCCCTGAGTTTGATAATTTCCTCTCTTCTGCTCCTCTTGGGAGTGTTTGCTTCTTTTTGTTCTAGCTCTTTCAGGTGTTCTTTTAGGTGGCTAGTATAGGAATTCTCCAGTTTCTTTTTGAAGGCACTTAGAGCTATAAACTTTCCTCTTAGCACTGCTTTCAATGTGTCCCATAAGTTTGGGTATGTTGTGCCTTCATTTTCTTTGAGTTCTAAGAAGACTTTAATTTCTTTTTTTATTTCTTCCCTGACCCAGAGGTCATTGAGGAGAGAGTTGTTCAGTTTCCATGTTTTTGCAAGCACTCTGTTGTTTTGGTTATTGTTGAAGCCTAGCTTTATTCCATGATGGTCTGATAAGTTACAAGGAGTGATTTCAATTTTCCTGTATCTGTTGAGGCTTGCTTTGTGACCGACTACATGGTCGATTTTGGAGATGGTTCCATGAGGTGCCGAGAAGAAAGTGTATTCTTTTGTTTTGGGGTGAAATGTTCTGTAGATATCAATTAGGTCCATTTGATTCATGACATCTGTGAGGTTCATTATTTCTCTGTTTGGTTTCTGCATTGTTGATCTGTCCAGTGGTGAGAGTGGTGTGTTGAAGTCTCCCACTATTAATGTGTGAGGTTCAATGTGGGATTTGAGCTTCAGTAGTGTTTCTTTAATGAATGTGGGTGGTCTTACATTTGGGGCATAGATGTTTAGTATTGAAATTTCATCTTGGTGGATTTTTCCTTTGATGAGTATATAGTGTCCTTCCCCATCTCTTTTGATTAATGTTGGTTGAAAATCCAATTTGTTGCATACTAGAATTGCTACTCCAGCTTTTTTCTTGGGTCCATTTGCTTGGCATATCCTTTTCCAGCCCTTTACTTGGAGATAATGTCTATCTTTTTTGCTGAGGTGTGTTTCTTGTAAGCAGCAGAATGCGGGATTCTGTTTTCGCATCCATTCTGCTAGCCTGTGCCTTTTTATTGGGGAATTGAGTCCATTGATGTTGAGAGATATTAATGACCAGTGATTGTTACTTCCTGCCATCTTGATGTTGGTAGAAATAGTCTGTGAGTGAGCTTCTTTCCTTTTGTTTTTGCTGCAGGCATGCTATTTGCTTCCTGTGCTTTCTTGTGTGTAGTTAACCTCTTTGGGTTGAAGTTTTCCTTCTAACATCTTCTGTAGAGCTGGATTTGTGTATAGATATTGTTTGAATTTAGCTTTGTCATGGAATATCTTGTTTTCTCCATCTATGTTGATTGACAATTTTGCAGGGAATAGTAGTCTGGCCTGGCATTTGTGTTTTTTTAGGGTCTGCAAGACGTCTGTCCAGGCCCTTCTGGCTTTTAGAGTCTCTGAAGAAAAGTCAGGTGTGATTCTGATAGGTTTGCCATTATATGTTACTTGACCCTTTTCCCTAGCAGCTTTTAAAATTCTTTCTTTGTTCTGTACATTTAGTGTTTTGATTATTATGTGGCGGGAAGATTTTCTTTTCTGGTCTAATCTATTTGGGGTTCTGTAAGCTTCTTGTACAGTTATAGGCATCTCTTTTTTTAGATTTGGGAAATTCTCTTCAATGATTTTGTTGAAAATATTTTCTGGTCCATGGAGGTGGGACTCTTCTCTTTCTTCTATTCCTATTATTCTGAGATTCCGTCTTTTCATTGTGTCCTTGATTTCCTGAAGGTTTTGTGTCAGGACTTTTTTAGATTTGACATTTTCTTTGACAGATGTATCCATTTCTTCAACTTTATCCTCTGAGCCTGAAATTCTTTCTTCCATCTCTTGTATTTTGTTGGTGATGCTAGTGTCTGTAGTTCCGATTCTTTTCTTAAGGTTTTCCAGTTCTATGGATGTCTCAGATTGGATTTTCTTCATTGCTTCAACTTCCCTTTTCAGGTCTTCCATTCCTTTAAGGGCTTTATTCATTTCCATCACCTCCTTTGCAGTACTTTGTTGTTGCTCTCTGAGGTATTTGATTTCCTCCCTTAGGCCTTCTATTATTAACATAAGCGTAGGATTAAGGTCATTTTCCTTTGCTTCAATTGGGTTCAGCTGTCCAGAGTTGTCTGTAGCATTATTGCTAGGATCTGGAGACATCCTATTGTTTTGTGTTTTTTTTACCATGTTCTTTCGCTGACCTTTTGTCATCAGATGGACCCAGGTGTTATCTGTTTGTTTCTTTTGTTACCTGACCTTGGTGCTCAGGAAAACTCCCTGCCCTGGGGGTTGGCTGATCCTGAGATCCTGGTGTTTACCTCCAGATGGCTGGCAGGTTCCTGTAATAGACTGACTGGCTCTCGGAGAGGAGGGTGGCTGTCGCTCTCCTCAACTGCTTGTGACCCAATTGGACCAATATAGAGGGGATTGGAGTGGGGAGAGGGCTAGCCTCTGAGGACCTGGGAGCTGACAGGTCTCCTCAGAAAGGTAGGTAGAGCTGTGGTTGGGTCTGTGTTCTCCTCTCACTGACCCAGTCGTTCTGGCTCCCCAGCTAGGCTGACTATGCACGCAGGGAACTCCACCCACAACAGATGCCGGCCTCAGTGTGCCTGTTGCTGACTGCCTCAGATGCTTGGGTGCTAGGGTGAGTGACCCACCCGCCCCAGTATTTGTGGAGAACACACTGTCGCGGGCTCTAAATAAACATAATTTTTTAAAAGTGTGTAGATTTGTTACATTTTCAACTATGACAATATGATTTATAAATTTAATTTTATATAATTTATATTAAAATTAAGTATGACACACTCATGTGTGTCTTCATTACTATAATGAACAACACGGTTCTAAGAAAGCTCTCCACTCGTGAGCATCATACTGTTACTGAACATAGTATTGGCATAAAAAGGATGCAATTTACACAATTCAAAGAGCAATGAGTTAATCCATGTTTTCCACAATTCATAGTAAGAGAATAATGCATAAATATCTGAAATTTCTATGTGCCCATGCAGATTCCTTTGTATTCTACCCCACCACAGAATTAAGTATATATTAAATAAAGCCTTGAATTTTCTACTTATCCCTTTGTATTTCATTGTATACCTTCATGAAAATTTACAGACAAAAATTTTATTTAATTCCACATGTTTTGGACATTGGATGATTAAAATTCTATTGTGTTGTTCTTTGGTGAGAACATTTGTATAAAGTAATATCAAATTGTTTCATTATTCATGCAGTATTGAGCGGATGGGTTATTTATTCTCTGATCCCCTGTGTCAAACTTTCTATACATGAGCACCATTTCAGGCTCTCTCTTTTCATTCACCATTTGTCTATTTTCGTATTTTAATGTGTTCTTTCTTTCATGTATATGTTAGCCTAATTCCTGTCTGTTCGTTTTGTTCCATCAGTCTGTGTAATCATGATGTAATACTACTGTCTTCATTACTATAATTTTGAAAGGAAATAGCCACACACAAAATAGCAGCCAATGTATGCTTTCTCCTTTACATAATGCTGAAAATATAATACTCTGGTCCTAACCAATGACATAAGAATAAAAGCAGGAGATAAAGTTAAGGGAGTGCTAAGAGACAATCATGAAGTGATATGGAGCCCTCTGGCAGGTTTTCAGCAGAGGAGTAACAGAGCCTGACTTGTATCTTTAAAGTGTAACTGGAGCTTGGGTGATACTAGGCCTTTATTTCCAGTTTCTAGCTATTACAAATAAGCTATGAACATACATGAGGAAACTTCCTTGTGATTCCGTGAGGAATCATTTGGATGTATATCCAGAATTGGTATGGCTGGGTCCTGAGGCAGAGCTATTCCAAATTTTCTAAGATATCACCAGACTGACCTCCATAGTGGTTGCACAAGCCTGCACTCCCACCAGCAATGGAGGAGTGTTCCCCTTTCTCCACACCCTCGCCAGCATGTGCTGTCATTTGAGCTTATGATCTTAGCCATTCTGACAGGTGTGTGATGGAATCTCAGAGTCCTCTCGAGTTGCATGTCTCTGATTATTAAAGATGCTAAGCATTTCTTCAAGTATCTCTCAGCCATTAGGGATTCCTCCTTTGTGAATTCTCTGCTTAGCTCTATCCCCCATTTTTTGATTGGATTATTTGGTTTCTTGGCATTTAATTTCTTGAGTTCTTTGTAAATTTTGGATATTAGCCTTCTGTCAGATGTGGGGTTAGTGAAGATTTTTTTTCCCAATCTGTAGGCTGCCATTTTGTTCGAATGACAGTGTCTTTTGCCTTACAGAAGCTTTTCAGTTTCATGAGGTCCCATTTATTGATTGTTGATCTCAAGTCCTGAGCTGTTGGTGTTCTGTTCAGGAAGTTGTCGCCTGTGCCAATTAGTTCGAGGGTTTCTCCCACTTTTTCTTCTAGTAGATTTAGTGTGACCGGCCTTATGTTAAGGTCTTTGATCCACTTGGACTTAAGTTTTGTACAAGGTGATAAGTATGGGTCTAACTTCATTCTTTTACAAATGGACATCCAGTTGGACCAGCACCATTTGTTGAAGATGCTGTCCTTCTTCCATTGTGCCGTTTTGGCTTCTTTGTCAAAAATTAGGTGGCCATAAGTGTGTGGGTCTATTTCTGGATCTTCAATTCGATTCCATTGATCTACTGGTCTGTTTCTATACCAATACCATGCTGTTTTTACAACTATTGCTCTGTAGTACAGCTTGAAATCTGGAATGGTAATACCTCCAGATGTTTTTTTATTGTACAGGATTGATTTAGCTATTCTGGGCTTTTTGTTGTTCCATATGAAATTGAGAATAGCTTTTTCCAGTTCTCTCAACCAAAGAATGGATTAAAAAAACGGTGGTACATCTACACAATGGAATACTACTCAGCTATCAGAAACAGCAAAATCATGCAATTTGCAGCTAAATGGATGGAACTAGAGAAACACATCCTGAGTGAGCTAACCCAGACTCAGAAAACTGCACATGGCATTATTCACTTATAGTCGTATTTTAGCCATATAGTAAAGTTTAACTATACTACAACCAATGCACCAATGGGAACATGAACATAGACTTTTTTTTTTGTCAATGAGACACTTTGTCCTAGTGGTGCTGCCTTGTAGGCCTCCAGTGTATGAGGAGGCTCTTGGTCCTCATATGACTGCTGAACTGGGGCAGGGGACTGTTATGTAGGGACACTCTACTCCAGAAGTGTGGGATGGAAGGGTGGGGGTAGAGGTTGGGAGGGTGGGACTGGGAGGAGTGGAAAGAGGACACTATGGTGGAGATGTAACCTGAAGTAATAAATAAATAAATAAAATTTAAAAACCTTATATATATTTAGAAAAAAATAGGCCTTTATGATGCAACGGCATAGGGAAAGAGACTAGTTATGGGGCCAATACATCAATGCAGATAGGAGATAATGGAAGGAGATCATAGTCATAGATATAGAGGTGATTACATGAGGTGAAATTTTAAGTATATTATCAAGAGAAAGGTATTTGCTGATGAATCCATTGTGCAATACAAAAGAAGAAGTGTATCAAAGGAAGAGGACTTTGGAGTTGGGGTTGTGCCTCAGTGGTAGAGAGGATGTCTACGATAAATGGATCTCTGAGTTTGATTCCTACAGCCACACAAAAAAGAAAAGAAAAGAAAAAATAAAGAAAGTTTTTAAAACTTGAGCTTGGCCTGGGTCCAGACCCTTATAATCCTAACATTTGCATGGCTGATACAGAAAGACTGCAAGTTTAAGGCCAGCCCGGATAACAATATTGAGTAAGACTCTGTCTCAGAAAAATAAGAAAGACACACAAAATTAAATCTAGAGGACATTATGCCTGGTGAAATGAGTCGGGTGCAGAAAAACTGCATAATTTCATTTACATGGATACCTTTTATTATGAAAACACAAAAAGTAAAATGTACAGAAACACAAAATAAAAGTGTTTATTATGAGTATAGATAGGGTGAAAGGGAAGAATGGGGAGATGTAGTTGTATGTCAAATGTCAATTTACAAGGTAAATAAAGCTAGGATACAAAGTAGGACATGTAAGTTTTAATTAATCAATTTGTTGCTTCCCATAGATGTGACCAAAGAGTAGATATTTGATCTTATCCCCAAACAAGGCCACAATGTGAAATGATATATATGCTACCTTTTTCACTCTGGTAACCATTTCCCTACGTGCAATACCACCGAAATACCACATTGTACATACTAAGTACATACAAGTTACACAGTAAAAAGGATGAGATTAGTTGGTTGAGCAATTGATAGAACAGATTGCGTATGTTATTAATGCTCATATATTACACACAGAATACACAGTATAAGTTTGTACACAGTATGCCTATACATTTACTAAATAGTCCTTTCCTTTGATTTTTGTGGTATGAAAATGAAACACATTCCAGTTCAAAATTTAATCTTCTGTAGACACTTAAACTTAGAAATGACTTAATCTTCAAGTGATAAATTTTGGGTTATGCTGCCAAATAATGAATTGGAGATAGAAGAAGCTGTTTCAGAAGGTGATGTAGAGTTGACAGTTAGGAAGGGAATATACAACAGTAGAGATGGTTACCTTTGGAAATAAGAGAAATGTTGATATAACAAGATGGCTTCCAAGAAGACAGTATTTTTAAGAAAGAGTGCTGCTTTGGCATGAGCCTAAGGTTGGATAACTGTGGTAGAGAACCAGATCTGTGTAGAAATAGAGTATCTGAGCTCCTTGGAAGAAACCTTTAGTATTTACTAAAATAATCATTATTGTCTGCTGTGGCTCATCAGTGAAATGCTTTCTAAAAGTTGGTTAATTGCATCAGTCCTCAAAACAGATGGCTTGACATGACCTTATCAACTAGGAGCCTTTAGGAGATGACAGACCCCATCACTAACATGATAAAATGGCTCTCTGTGTGTCTCAGTCTGCAAAGCTAGTACCAAGCATTTGGTGTTCAGGTTAACACTATCAACAACAGATTAATCTTTGTGGTTTCTGCACAAGCAGGACTTTTGCCCTTTCTGGATTTATAATGGATGTCGCATCAAAGGCTTTTCCAGCAATTGTGTCTCTCTATACTACTCTTACACCTCTACTTACTATCACTCAGATTTCTAAAGACTCATAATACTATGCCCAAATCCTACTACCCAATTAGTTGAGATATTCCTAATACATTACTTCCAGCAATATTCATTATTATTGACTATGATTTTTTTTAAAGATTGCAGTAAAAATGCAGGGCACTAAACAGCAGAAAAAATGACTATACTGAAGTGAAATTCCTCTTCAATTGCAGGCATAGCATGCACAAGGTATCTTTATGGAATATGTAGGTCCTTTCCTATTTGCATCATAGAGTACAGTAGCTACTTTATTTCACCATGACGTCACTTTTGAAATTTGTGAGACTATTACAAAATAGTCTAAGGCCTGAAGTTAAAGGTCTACACTGTTATCCACACATTTTTTTTTGTGCACTAAAACATTGAATTCTCACTCATAAAAAAGGCAATTTCGCCAGACATCTGCCATTAAGTACTTTATTATCATAGTGAGACAGACTTAGAAGCTAATGGTGTTGGACATGGCAAAGGGCCAATCGTAATTTCTGTGGATTGTAAGAAATAAATATTGTAGTCAGATAATAAGAGTTAACATTTATCCTATAATAGTAAGTATGTTGCATATGGCATCTCAGGTAATAATTACTACAAACCTATTAAATTAGGATATTGTTTCTTATCATTTTCAAGTAAAAAATGAGGGCTAGTTAGGTTAAATGACCTAAATAATCCATGAGCTATTGAGAGGTGCCGTCAGTGTGTTCTGCTCCAAAATCAGCATCTCATTTTGGTCTCTAGATTTTCTACCTCTCTCATGTCCAGTTAGGAAAATGAGTGCTACCATTTACTACATTAACAAAGGGTCAGAAACAAAAGAGCTTTTTAGTGTGCCTATATACTACTAATCTTGACTACTCAGGTAATGGATTTTTAAATCACTTTCTGCTAGCTTTCATGTTGATTATTAAGAAAAGGGTTGCCCTTAAGTCTTTAAATATGCTCTATTAGGAATGGTACCAAAGACTGCATTGCTTGTGTCATAAGGGTATATATTTTGCTGCTCTAAGAATTTGTTCTGTTGTAAAGGGGGAAACTAAATATCTATCTCACAGGGTTTATATGAGAATTGAATATTCTGTGGAGAGTGAAGTGCTTATCTTTACATCTGGTACATGACAACAATGATGATGATGACAAATAAAATCTTATTTCAACATATTCAACATTAAGACCTTGAATTTTTGAGGATGCCTTGCCAAGATGCCCTATAATTTATTTTATTCTTATAAATGCAATTTTATTACTAGAGACAGTCACACACCACTTAGCTTTTCTTAATACATTACCAGTGACTTTTCATATACTTCTTGGTCATCATTTTAAGATCTTATAAAAACATTTAAAAATTTTAACAATAGCCCTCTTGCTTTGAACAAAGTGAGGCGATGGAAATTTTGCTTAGATTATATTTGTCCTACCTGTCCTCCCATGCATTGATAAGGAATTTGAATTTTCAGAACATGACACTGAGAATTAATTTGAACAGATTAGGATTTCCCTGAGATTAAAGTAATAGCACAATAATATTTCCTATATAAGTGGAATGCTCATTCACTTTATTACACACACTATGCACATATCTACCATCCACAGCTTACTACCCATAGCCAGGCAAAATGATTTTCAGTAAATAATTCATTGTGCATCCTTACCTAAATTCACGTGTAAATGTGTTTCCTAAATACTCACATTTCGTGTGATCTATGATGAACCACCAAGGAATACTTATTAAGATTCTGTAGTCGCACTTACTGCCAGAGAAGGGTTTCTCTCAGGTTTTTAACAGTGGGATATTGTATCACATTCACAAAAATCTGGGACATATAATTAAACCAAATGATTAGTCCTAATTGTTTTGTAGTTTGTATTCATATTCATTTTAACTATCTATATTCAGTTCCATAAAATAGAAACAATTTGTTGTGTTTTTTTTCCTTTCAATTTTCCAAAGCCATACTTACACTGCAGTCTGAGATGTTTGAGTGCATGAAAACACAGACTTATAGATACAAGTATTTCTTTGTGTGTTAATTTATGTGTTGTTTATATGCCAGTATAACATCACTGTTCAGGCTCTGAAGTGATAACAGCATTTTTATGGATCTCATGGAACTCATTTGAAGCTGTACACTAAAGGAAAATCTCTTATATTTAACAAACAATAGATTTATTAGAAGATCTAGTGAAGAGAGGTAATAACATTCTAATTTTAGTAATGAAGATAGGGTGGTTTTCTAACTTCCATTCATTTTTTTGCTGCAGAGGCCTCACTTCCCCTTGCCAGTAAACACCCATTATTAAAATGTGAAAGAACACAAGGATGGACCGGACTGTCGGATCCTCACTTCCAATTGCCATGAGTGCCAACTGCCAATACCAAGTGCTCATCTTCATCTTGTGACTTTTGCCATTGATGTCACTGAGATAACCCATCAGGTGTAGGCCTGACATAGACTTATCCCTGTCTGAAGGCTGAGAGATGCCACCCAGGCACTAATCAGGCCAGTAGGTTAAAAGGGGAAATCTAGTAACATAGATCAGAAATAAAGCCAGAAGACCACTGAAAACTAGACTGTAAACAAACGAACAAAATCAGCAATGAAAAATTGCAGGGCTGCAATATTAAATTTGAGTCAGATAAATAAGTTTTACCTTTTGATCCCTGAGTGACGGTGTTCAAACCAAGAGCAAGCTGTGTCCTTGCAATTTAGCTTCCAGTATAATTCCTTTTAAGCACCCAATAAATCTCTAGAATATAAATTAAAGACTATCATTATCCAGAACCCAGTTTAGTGTTACATTTTCCACTTGTCTTTTTTCTCTTCCCTACTTCTATTCTTGCTCTCCCTCTTCCTCTCTACCTACGTCTTCCTTTTGTTCCCCATTGAAGTAGTAGATCTCTCCTGAAATCTACTCTGTTGTCCATGCAACAGAAAACATAATCATGTTATCTTTGTTCCTGGGTTAGTAGTATCTCTGCTACAAGAACCAGCCCAAATAGAATTTCAAATAATCTATGTTCCATGGAGCAATCTAGGAAACAACCCATTACTATTATTTCTGTAACGAACACAGTATCAAACTACCTTCTATATGTGTATCCCTATACACATAGGTTCGTGCAGCTTTCTATTGTTATCAGAGAAGCTTCTTTGTGTAGAGAAACACAGTTAATACAGATTCACAAATGATCAAGTGCAAAGAGTGTCTATGGAGTGTTCAGCCACAAATGAACTACACTACTCCCATGGCTCAGGAAACTCCTCAGAGTAGGGAGCAGAAAGACTGTAAGAGACAGAGGTCAGTGATTTCTGCACATGACTGAACTACTGTACTCATGAACAAAAGTTGCTGCAGGTGTCAGCAGTAAGACCTACTTAATAGCAAGCTGGTTAACATTCCAATACATATGTGGAGGAGTTTACAAGGCCCCACTCCCTAGCCAGTCAACTACTGACTGATGCTAGGAGTTAGTTTTGTTTAGAGATGAAACAGTATCAATTATAAATCTGCCACAAACTAATAATAGAAATTGACTTCTCCAAAAATATGCACTTGTCAC
>CAJQZJ010029068.1:0-15567 GCA_907164525.1 Lophiomys imhausi | reverse complement strand
GTGTGTGTGTGTGTGTGTGTGTGTGTGTGTGTGTGTGTGTGTGTGTGCACATCTGTTTATGTGCATACATAAACTGTGCATACACTTATATAATTGTATTTTTAAAGTAAACATAAAATAACATGATTCCCTGCGGCTCTTCAAACATTCTCAGCATCATTTATCCTTCCTCCTTCCTGTTCCTCCCGTATTGCCCTCCTCCTCCCCAATTAAAGATTACCCTACTTTGCTATCTCCACTTTCAGAGCACCTAAGTCCCACTATCTCCCTCTCTAGAGAAATCTCCCTCCCTCACTGCACACTCACCCATGGTCCCTTTTTGTTTTCCTGACTCCTGCAGTTACTCCAGGTTATTTGGAGCAAGGAGACACAGATAAGAACATATAATCTTTTTCTATCACCTGGGTTACCCCAGTCAGTATAACACTTTCTAATTCCATCAGTTTGCCTTCAAAATCCATTATTTCATTTTTTTTTCTTTACAGCCAAATCATATTCCACTGTACAGGTGCACATTTTCATTATCCATTCATCAGCTGAAGGATGTTTAGGTTGTTCTGAGCTATTATGGACAAAGTGGCAGTGAACAAGGATGAATCAGTATCTGTAAGTAGAAAACCATGACAAGTCCTTTGGGCACATGCCAAGGAATGGTATAGTATTATAGATTTATTTTTAGCTTTTAGAAAATTTCCCACACTGATTTCTAGAGTGTCTGCATCAATTTTCAACTCCCCCAACGGTGAATACATATTCCCTCTTCACCACATCCTCACCATCATTCTTCAGTTGTTCTTTTGATCTTAGCCATTCTGACGTGGGAAAAATAAAATCTCAAAGTAGTTTTAATTTGCACTCACCTAATTCTAAGGATGTTGAATACTTTTAAAATTTTTTTTCATAACCATTTTTGTTTCTTCTTTTGATCATGCCAGTCAACATGCCACCATAAATGAGGGTAATCTCACAAAGGCCCATCCCTGGACAAAGAGTTACCAATAATTAATGAATGCCTAGAGAGAAAGAATCAGTTTTCTCCAGGGATCGATCAGCCTCCTGATAGTTTATCTAATCTCAAGTGGCCAACCATAAACACGTACACAAATGAGCAACCCCAAACAGACTCATATGGAAACAACAACAATTAAAAAAGAGATCATGACTTTGAGAGGTACCAAGTCATTGGACAAAGAGGGTGATGATTGATAGAGGGAGAGAGAAGAGATGTAAATATAGTACTCAAATATGAAATTCTCCAAACAAATTTTTAAAATTAAACATTGTACCCCTTCTGCCAAGACTCAAGGACCATTGTGAAAGAGAAAGCCAAGAGTACAACAGCCAGAAATGGTGGGTGACTACAAGGAAATTGCATCTTCTGGACACAGCAGGACAGTTGCACATATGAACTCACAGGAGCTGAGACAGAATGCACAAGACCTATGCAAGCCTACCCCACACCAAATCCCAGCAAGGAGAGGTGCTAGGGACCACAATCCCACCCCTAGCGGGAAAACAACGGGCACTTGTTAGTGTCTGAGAGCAAGTCAGTTTTCTCTAAGAGTACAGCCCCTGGTAAGTTGACCACTCTTCAGTGAGAAACCACAGACCCAAGACTGTTTCAGTAGCACAAGTTGTTCTTGAATAATTTTTTAAAAATAGGACATAGAATTGGGTCGGAAAAGGAGGAATGGCTCTGGGACGAGCTGGAAGAGACAGGATAAATATGATCAAAATATGAAAGTCTCAAGCAACTAACAAAAACAGTAAACCAATACTTCATATAGTTTTCTTTAATGTTACACAATATTTATCATATTTTAATATGCAGAAATATTTTTCTTTTATTGAAAATAGATGTTTTTCAATACAATTTATCCTGGTTACGGTTTCTCCTTCCTCCAATCCTCCCAGTGCCTCCCCACCTCTCCTCTCATCCAGGTTCACACTCTTTCTGTCTCTCATTAGAAAATAAACTGGCATCTGAGGGATAATAATAAAATAAGATAAAATAAAAACAAACAAACCAAAGGAAAAGGGCCCACGAAAAGAAACAAGAAACAGATATAGATGCAGAGATTCACTCCCTCCAACGCTCAAGAATCCCATAAAACACAAAACTGGAAGCCATAATATTACACAAAGGATCTGCAGAGTTAAAATAAATAAGTAAATAAAAATAAATATTAAAAATTAGATGGCCATAGGTGTGTTGGTCCATTTCTGGGTCTTCAATTTGATTCCATTGATCCACTGGTCTGTTTCTATACCAGTACCATGCTGCTTTTATTACTATTGCTCTGTAGTGCAGCTTGAAATCTGGGATGGTGATACCTCCAGATGTTTTCTTATTGTACATGATTGATTTAGCTATTCTGGGTTTTTTGTTGTTCCACATGAAATTGAGAATAGCTTTTTCCAAGTCTATAAAGAATTGTGTTTGTATTTTGATAGGAATTGCATTGAATCTATATATTGCTTTTGGTAGGATGGACATTTTTATTATGTTGCTCCTATCTATCCATGAGCATGGGAGATCTTTTCATCTTCTGAAGACCTCTTCAATTTCTTTCTTGAAGGGCTTGAAGTTCTTGTTGTACAGGTCCTTTACTTGCTTGGTTAGAGTTACCCCCAGGTGCACACCTACAGACACCTAATTTTTGACAAAGAAACCAAAAATGCACAATGGAAAAAGGACAGCATCTTCAACAAATGGTGCTGAGCCAACTGGATGTCCACTTGTAAAAGAATGAAATTAGACCCATACTTATCACCTTATACAAAACTTAAGTCCAAGTGGATCAAAGACCTTAACATAAGGCCGGTCACACTAAATCTACTAGAAAAGAAAGTGGGAAAAACCCTCGAACTCATTGGCACAGGTGACAACTTCCTGAACAGAACACCAACAGCTCAGGACCTAAGACCAACAATAAATAAATGGGACCTCATGAAACTGAAAAGTTTCTGTAAGGCAAAAGACACTGTCATTTGAACAAAACAGCAGCCTACAGATTGGGGAAAAAATCTTCACCAACCCCACATCTGACAGAGGGCTAATATCAAAAATTTACAAAGAACTCAAGAAATTAAATGCCAAGAAACCAAATAATCGAATTAAAAAATGGGGGAAAGAGCTAAACAGATAATTCACAAAGGAGGAATTCCTAATGGCTGAGAGACACTTGAAGAAATGCTCAGCATCCTTAATCATCAGAGAAATGCAACTCAAGACAACTCTGAGATTCCATCTCACACCTGTCAGAATGGCTAAGATCAAAAGCTCAAATGACAGCACATGCTGGTGAGGGTGTGGAGAAAGGGGAACCCTCCTCCATTGCTGGTGGGAGTGCAGGCTTGTGCAACCACTGTGGAGGTCAGTCTGGCGATATCTTAGAAAACTTGGAATAGCTTTGCCTCGGGACCCAGCCATACCACTTCTTGGTATACATCCTAATGACTCCTCACCTAATCATAAGGAAGTTTCCTCATCTATGTTCATAGCAGCCTTATTTGTAATAGCTAGAAACTGGAAACAACCCAGATGTCTTTCAACTGAAGAATGAATTCAAAAACTATGGTACTTCTACACAATGGAATACTACTCAACTATCAGAAACAATGAAATTATGCAATTTTCAGCCAAATGGATGGAACTAGAGAAGCTCATCCTGGGTGAGCTAACCCAGACTCACAAGGATGCACATGGCATCTATTCACTTATAGTCGGATTTTAGCCATATAGTACATGATATCTATACTACAACCAATGCACCAAAGGGAACATGGACATAGACTTTTTTTGTTTTGGTTTGGTGTTGTTGTTGTTGTTTTCTTTCCCTGGCAATGAGACACTTTTCCCTGGTGGTGCTGCCTTGTAGGCCCTCAGTATATGAGGAGGCTCTTGGCCCTCATATGACTTCTGAACTGGGGTGGGGGACTGTTATGTAGGGACACTCCACTCCAGAAGAGTGGGATGGGTTAGGGGGTAGAGGGTGGGAGGGTGGGGCTAGGAAGGGGGAAAGAGGAAGGACAATATGATGAAGATGTAACCTGAAGCAATAAATAAATAATTTTATTTTAATAAATAAATATTTAAAATTTTACATGACATTATGAGATAAGGAGCCTCCAAAAATGTTGTTGAGCTCATTATCTACTAAACACCTATTGTTGGGCATGCAGCCTACACTTAAGAGTAGTTTTTTACCCCAGTGAGGCTCCCATGGAAGATACTAAATATTCATTTGCAAGTGGTTATCAATTGGAGATAGCTTCTGGGTTAGGAATGGGGGCATTGTGCATTTCTTCTTTCAGCTCTAGAAATCTGTCTGGTGCAGACTCGTGGAGGCCCTGTGCACACTGCCTCAGTCTGTGTGAGTTCATATGTAAGTTAATCATGTTGATTTAGAGGGCATTTGTTGGTGTTCTCCATGCCCTCTGGCTATTTCACGTTTTCTACCTCCTCTTTCTCAGGATTTCTTGAGCCCTGAGAGGAAAGATTTGATGGAGACTTCCAGTTTAGGGCTGAATGTTCTGTGATCTCTCACTCTCTGTATCTAAGCTAGCAGCAGATCTCTGCATCTGTTCCCATCTGCTGCAGGAAGACGTTTCTCTGATGATGGCTGAGCAAAGCGCTGATTTATGAGTCTAGAATAATGTCATTCATTAGGAGTCATTTTAGTGCTATGTTCCTTTAGTGCAACAGTAGTATTGGTTTTATCCTAGGTGGCTGGGTTATCTAGTTTCAGGTTCTAGATCACCCAAGCAGCACTGGTTATGGGTTCCATCTTGTGGAGTGGGTCTTAAGTCAAATCAGATATTCGTTAGTTACTCCCACAAGCTTTGTGCCACCATTGCACTAGCATATCTTCCAGGCAGAACATCACAGTAGATTGAAGGATTTATAATTGGGTTAGTGTTTACATTTCTCCTTTGTAGTGTACAGAGTATCTTCCATAACAAAAAAATACTATCACATACAGGTAAAAGCTCTAGGTATGCATGAACTCGGCTTCTCCATGTTCAATGAGTTGTGTAGGTGTTGTCTTCAGTGTCTTCAGCAATTGAATCTTATCATGAATTTTTGGAGAGCCACCTATAGTTTTGGCAAGAACCTGTTTTGTTTGGTGGTTTCCATTGGACCCCATTGGCCAATAACTCAATTATATGTAAGGTATTCCTAGTGCTAGAAGCTTCATTTGGTGACAAGAGATAACCAGTTGGGGCTCTGTCTTGCCCATTATTTGACAATTTTATCTAGTTCATCTTCATATATGTATACATTGTAGGAAGCTTCTACTGTATTAAGTTTCCATATTCTCTCTCAAATAGTTCTTAATTTTAGTTGCCTCTCCCCATTTTCCCTCCCTCATCCTCCTCTTTCCTCCCCCTCTTCACTTAATCCTCCTGTTTAAAAATCCTGTGTAAGTTCCCCTACCCCTGAAAACACTGAAAAATTTTAAAAGAGGCATTAACTTGTATATTCTCTCTTACAATCTCAAGAAAATATCTCAATCTCAATAATGTGGAAATGTTCTCCAAGTATTTGTGGGCTTGCTTATATTTAAAATATAACATATGCATATTCCTATGCAAATAAATGTACGTTCTTTAAAAGGAAAAAAAATCCGTCATTCTCTCTGTGTACATCTGGAACTGGATACACATCTTCTTCTCTTGAGCTATGGCTCCTTCATCCTTCATTTTGTATTCAGGGTGCCTCAACTTCCTTCTGGTATTTTTGAATACTTATCCTATCCTGATTCAGGTTTAAAGATCTCCCCCTTTTTATGCCTTACGAACAGCACTGTATCTACATATTCTTGCTTCTCTTCAATTGCTTCTTGACACCTCTGCTGAAATTGTTTTTCTTAACTCCTTTTGCATGTGGAAGAAGCTTGCTCTATTAGCACAAACCTCCTGAGAGACAAACCAACCCTTTGCTTTCCTTGTTTAATATTCTTACCCCAATATCAATAAGCTGCAGTTGTGAACTACATACCTTATACCTGGTGCAACCTCTCAGTGTGCTTAGTGAATCCACTCCCTTCATAGAATCTTCTCTCTAGCTGGCTTTGCTTGACATATTTGAAAGGCAGAGACAAGTGCTTCTTGGCCTCACCCTTGCTAAACATGAAGCATTTTTCACAGGCTCTCTTTCACCACCCAACAATAATGGCCAATGCTGTCATGAGTTGTCAAGTAACTTCTTTCATTTTCTAAGTATTCCCTTACTGTAGGGAGGATACCTTTATGTCAGTCTGCACAGATGTGGTTGATCTGTGAGCAACCACAGATTCCTAGAAGTTATACATGATTCAGTACTGGATTATATGCAACAGCTGAATGGCAGCATTTTTATGATGAATGCTTAGAACTCTTGTATCCTTCAAACTCCACTGACTTTATTTGTATTCCTGCTTCTTTTACTATTACTTAGAAGCCCCTGAGTTCCCTGCAGTCAGTAAAGATAGAGTGATTAGGGTAGAAAAAAATGATTATAATATTCATTCATGCCTGAGAAAGAGAAACAAATCTTCACAATTACACAATAACTAAGACAAGCACACACAATTTTGAAAAATATGTAATTACACAATATTTTTAAAACCAGCATCAAACACCATCCTCCAAGGGCTGGAGGGATGGTTCAGTGTGTAAATGTATTTACTGCTCTCACAGAGGATCCATGTTTGAGCCTCAGCATCCACATGGCAGCTCACACTTGTCTATAATTCTAGTTCCAGAGGACCCGATGTCCTCTTCTGGCATCCTCAGGCATACACATACACACAGAGAAAACACTCATGCATATTAAATAATAAAAAAATAAATATTTAATAAAACTAAAATACCATCCCTTAGGTGATTGAAAACATCTTATTGTTATCTTCAGATTCTCTCTTGTGACCCAAATTCTCAACACTTGGAAACACAACCTACTACGTTAACTTACTATTAATTTTTTGTACCATCTTCAGTAAAAGTAGAGCCCACTGACTCCGTTTTATGAAGACTTTTCAAAGTCAGTGATACTCAGCCACTGCTTTGGGTTTTAGTTGTTGGAAATGTGCTTTTAAGCTAAGGATTTTATGATGTTTAAAATCTACCATGTTATATCCAAATGGAATTTTACAAGCTGCATGATAATAAATTTGGGTTTTAATTGTCATTTTAAATGAACAAAAAGTACCCAACATATTGTCTTGAAATAGCTTTTCAATTACAATAACTCCTCAAAAGGTCTGATTTGTTTTAATTCGTTGAACAAAATAGCCTGATGATGGGGGACAGGATTGGAAATCTCAGTCAAGTTTGCCACTAAACTATTTTTAATAATTTTCCTTGTGAAATTTTTGTCTCCAAAGCCTAAAATCTTAATTGTTTTTGTTTGTTTGTTTCCTTATTTACTTCTTAGATTTTTTTTAATCAATGTATGCCTGACAAACTTAAAAATAAGCTACTTTTCTAGATTAATGGCATAAAACTTATGACTTTCACATTTGCAAATCATTTTACAATGCACCCTTCTATCACATGACTTGAGCCAAACAAAGTGACCCTAGCAGAAGACATCTGTGGTTTCATCATGCACAGAAACATGAGACTATTCCCTTTAAAAATAATTAATCGGGGGCCAAGATGGCGACGAACTGCACGGACGCATTTTGAATGTGGGAGACAAGAGCCATAGAAAACACAGAGTTGTAGGACACTGTGCAAAAACTGGAGGGTCTTCCCCTCCGGGAACACACACAGCTCCCAAGGGACTGTTAAAAGTCCCAGGGCAAGGCTCTCCCTCATCTCTCTCAGACACGGAAGCCACTAAATCCAGGATTCGGGAACTTCCATTTGGAGAGGCGTCTGGTAAGATCGATCCCAACATACAGCAGGCAGAATCAAAGGCCACATGGCGATCGCCCACTAGCCGACTGGGCTTCCCATACCTCAGGAAGACCTTATAACTATTTAGGAAATTTTGCAGAATAGTTGAAGTCTTGTGGTTTTGTTTGTTTGTTTGTTTTTGTTTTTTCAAGACGTAGAAAAAGGGTGCTCAGCGGGAGATCCGCAGCCGCTCGAGCTGGAGCGGAAGGTGGGCGGGCAGAGCAGTTGGGGAGGGAAGCAGATGCTGGTGGGAGGGGCCGAAGCTCTGCCCACCCATGGCAAAGCAGCTAGGGCGGGAGGCCTGTTCAGAAGGCGGGAGGGACCGAAGCTCTGCCCACCCACGGCAAAACAGCTAGGGCAGGAGGCCGGCTCTGGCGGCAGGAGGGGCCAAAGCTCCGCCCACCCACGGCAAAGCAGCTAGGGAAGGAGGCCGGCTCTGACGGCGGGAGGGGCCGAAGCTCCGCCCACCCACTGCAAAGCAGCTAGGGCAGGAGGATGGTTCAGAAGGTGGGAGGGGCCGAAGCTCCGCCCACCCAAGGCGGAGCAGATAGGGAGGGAAGCGGCCAGGCCTGTGGCAGAGAAGCCTAGTGGGTAACCAGAAGCCAGGGGACCATAGCTGTATTCCGGTAAACCCAGACACATTAGGTGTGGAGCCCGGCCCTGTCAGCCTCCGTGACGACAAACAAAGCCCACAAAATCTGTGCCTGGGCAAACAGGTCCATACCATTAGAACCATAGAAGGCTGATCACTCAGTGTGCAAAATAGAGAAGTCTGAACTGGGAGCAGTGTAACAATCCCAGACCATTACTCACTACATGGGAATAGGCTGCACCAGCTCAAACGATTCAGGCTATTAAAACCACAGTGACCCTGAGATCACCCTGTAAGCAAGGACAGATAGCCAAGCAATTCGACTCCTTCACCAAAGCATCCCCTGTAGATCCAAACAAAGAAAACGACAAGAGCAGACAGCTAAACACACCCACATGGCCAAAGGTCCAAGAAAAAATAGAAATCAAGGAAATATGATTTCAACAAAGCAGAATTATCCTAGCTCATGCAATTCAGATGACCTCACAACAAAAGAAACACATGAAAACGTTGACAATTCTGCATTATGGAAAGTGATAGAGTCCCTGCAAGAAGAACTTAAATCTATGAAGGAATTCAAAGAAGCCACAATTTTACAAGCCAAAACAATGAACAATACCATTAAAGAGCTCCAAGCCAAAGTGACAGAGCTTGAACAGGAAAAAGACAAAGCAATGAAAGATTTTCAGACAAAAACAAGTAAGCTGGAGAAGGAAATGTACAAAACGAACAATACCATACAAGACATGAAAATAGAAATAGAAACAATAAAGAAAACAGAGTCAGAGTTAAAAGAGGAAGTGGAGAACCAAGGGAAGAGAACAGGAACTATGGATGCAAGTATCAACAATAGGATGCAAGAGATGGAAGACAGGATCTCAGGCATGGAAGATTCGATGGAAGAAATCAGTACAACATCCAAAGAAAATGAGAAGGCTAAAAAAATCTCTCACCCACAACATCCAAGAAATCAAGGACTCAATGAAAAGACAGAACCTTAGAATCATAGGCATAGAGGAAAGAGAAGACTCCCGACTCCAAGGTCCAGGAAATATCTTCAACAAAGTCATAGAAGAAAACTTCCCAAGCCTGAAAAAAGAGATGCCAATAAAAATCCTAGAGGCTTACAGAACACCAAACAGATTAGATCAGAAAAGAAACTCCTCTCGCCACATAATAATTGAAACACCAAATGTACAGAACAAAGAAAGGATATTAAAAGCTGTAAGAGAAAAAGGTCAAGTCACATACAATGGCAGACCCATCAGAATTACACCTGACTTCTCCTCAGAAACTTTAAAAGCTAGAAGGGCCTAGACAGATATCCTACAAGTCCTGAGAGATCATAGGTACCCAGCCAGACTACTATAACCAGCAAAACTCTCTATCAACATAGATGGAGAAAACAAGATATTCCATGACAAAATCAAATTTAAACAATATCTCCCACAAACCCAGCCCTACAGAAAATCCTAGAAGGAAAATTCGATCCCAGAGAAGAAAACTTCACCCAAGAAAACAAAGGGAATAGAAAACCCCTCAGCAACTAAACCAAAAGAGACACAGGACCATCACCTATACCAATCTAATGGGAAACAACAACCCCCGGTCACTAATATCCATCAACATCAATGATCTCAACTCCCCAATAAAAAGACACAGATTTACAGAGTGGATCCGCAAGCAAGACCCGTCCCTTTGCTGCATACAAGAAACACATCTCACTACCAGAGATAGTCACTACCTCAGAGTAAAGGGCTGGGAAAAGGTTTTCCAAGCAAATGGACCCAGAAAGCAAGCTGGAGTAGCCATCCTAATATCAAACAAAACAGACTTCCAACTGAAGTTAATGAAGAAAGACAAAGAAAGGCATTATATACTCATTAAAGGGAATATTCATCAAGAGGAAATCTCAATACTGAACATCTAGGCCCCAAATACAAAGGCACCTACTTTTGTAAAAGAAACACTTCTAAAACTTAAATCGCACATCGATCACAACACATTAGTAGTGAGAGACTTCAACACCCCACTCACAACAATGGACAGATCATCAAGACTGAGGCCAAACAGAGAAATATTGAGTCTAACAGAGATCATGAAACAAATGGACCTAACAGACATCTACAGAACGTTTCACCCAAACACAAAGGAATACACCTTTTTCTCAGCACCCCACGGAACCTTCTCCAAAATCGACCATATAGTTGGACACAAAGACAGCCTCAACAGATACAAGAAAACTGAAATAACCCCTTGTATCTTATCAGACCACCCCTTGTATCTTATCAGACCACCACGGAATAAAGCTGGTCTTCAACAGCAAAAGAATCAACAGAAAGCCTACACACACATGGAAATTGAACAGCTCCTTACTGGATGACCACTGGGTCAGAGAAGAAATAAAGAAGGAAATCAAAGACTTCTTAAAATCCAACGACAATGAAGACACAACATACCCAAACCTATGGGATACAATAAAAGCTGTGCTACGAGGAAAGTTCATAGCACTAAGTGCATTCAAAAAGAAAATTGTGACAGCTCATATTAGTGAATTAACAGCTAAGCAGGGTGAATTGGAAAAAAAAGAAGCAAACACTCCCAAGAGGAGCAGAAGGCAGGAAATCATCAAACTTAGGACTGAAATCAACAACTTAGAATCAAAAAAGAACTATACAAAGAATCAATGAAACCAAGAGTTGGTTCTTTGAGAAAATCAACAAAATAGACAGACCCCTAGCCAAATTAACTAAAAGGCAAAGAGAAAGAACCCAAATCAACAAAATCAGAAATGAAAAGGGAGAAATAACAACAGGCATCAAGGAGATCCAGAAAATATTCGGGTCCTACTTTAAAAATCTATATTCCACCAAATTTGAAAACCTAAGCGAAATGGACAATTTCCTCAATAAATTCCACCTACCAAAACTAAATCAAAATCAGATTAACAGCTTAAACAGCCCAATAACACCTAAGGAAATAGAAACAGTCATTAATAATCTTCCAACCAAAAAAAGCCCAGGGCCAGATGGCTTTAGCACAGAATTCCACCGGACTTTCAAAGAGGAACTAACACCATTACTCTTCAAACTCTTCCACCACATAGAAACAGAAAGAACACTGCCAAACTCATTCTATGAGGCCACTGTCATTCTGATTCCTAAACCACACAAAGACCCAACAAAGAAAGAGAACTTCAGACCAATCTCCCTCATGAACATAGATGCAAAGATACTTAATAAAATACTAGCAAACCAAATTCAAGAACACATCAAAAATATCATACATCAGGATCAAGTAGGCTTCATCCCAGGAATGCAGGGATGGTTCAATATACGAAAGTCTATCAATGTAATTCACCATATAAACCAGATGAAAGAAAAAAACCACATGATAATCTCACTAGATGCAGAAAAAGCATTTGACAAAATCCAACACCCCTTCATGCTGAAAGTCCTGGAGAGAACGGGCATACAAGGAACATACCTAGAAATAATAAAGGCAATATACAGCAAGCCAGTGGCCAACATCAAATTAAATGGAGAGAAGCTTGAAGCATTTCCTCTAAACTCAGGGACAAGACAAGGATGTCCACTTTCACCATATCTCTTCAATATTGTACTTGAAGTTCTTGCTAGAGCAATAAGACAACTAAAGGAAATCAAAGGGATAAACATTGGAAATGAAGAAGTCAAATTATCCCTATTCGCAGATGATATGTTAGTATACATAAGCAACCCCAAAAACTCCACCAAAGAACTCTTACAGCTGATAAACAACTTCAGCAAGGTGGCTGGATACAAAATTGACTCAAAAAAATCAGAAGCCCTTCTTTATACAACAAACACATATACCGAGAAAGAAATAAGGGAAACAACCCCCTTCACAATAGCCACAAACAATATAAAATTCCTGGGGGTAACTCTAACCAAGCAAGTAAAGGACCTATATAACAAGAACTTCAAGCCCCTGAAGAAAGAAATGGAAGAGGCCTTTAGAAGATGGAAAGATCTCCCATGTTCATGGATAGGTAGGATCAACATAATAAAAATGGCTATTCTACCAAAAGCAATATATAGATTCAATGCAATTCGTATCAAAATACCAACACAATTCTTTATAGACTTGGAAAAAGCTATACTCAACTTCATATGGAACAACAAAAAGCCCAGAATAGCTAAATCAATCCTGTACAATAAAAAAGCATCTGGAGGTATCACCATCCCAGATTTCAAGCTGTACTACAGAGCAATAATAATAAAAACAGGATGGTACTGGTATAGAAACAGACCAGTGGATCAATGGAATCGAATTGAAGACCCAAACATAGACCCACACACCTATGGCCAACTAATCTTTGACAAAGAAGCCAAAAACGCACAATGGAAGAAGGACAGCATCTTCAACAAATGGTGCTGGTCCAACTGGATGTCAATTTGTAAAAGAATGAAATTAGACCCATACCTATCACCTTGTACAAAACTTAATTCCAAGTGGATCAAAGACCTTAACATAAGGCCGGCCACACTAAAGATAATAGAAGAAAAAGTAGGAGAAACCCTCGAACTCATTGGCACAGGTGACAACTTCCTGAACGGAACACCAACAGCTCAGGACCTGAGATCAACAATCAATAAATGGGACCTCATGAAACTGAAAAGCTTCTGTAAGGCAAAAGACACTGTCATTCAAACAAAACGGCAGCCTACAGACTGAGAGAAAATCTTCACCAACCCCACATCTGATAGAGGGCTATTATCCAAAATATACAAAGAACTCAAGAAACTAAATTCCAAGAAACCAAATAATCCAATCAAAAAATGGGAGACGGAGCTAAATAGAGAATTCACAAAGGAGGAATCCCCAATGGCCGAGAGTCACCTGAAGAAATGCTCAACATCCTTAATCATCAGAGAAATGCAACTCAAGACGACCCTGAGATTCCATCTCACACCTGTCAGAATGGCTAAGATAAAGAGCTCAAATAACAGCACATGCTGGCGAGGGTGTGTAGAAAGGGGAACCCTCCTCCATTGCTGGTGGGAGTGCAGACTTGTGCAACCACTATGGAGGTCTGTCTGGAGATATCTTAGAAACCTTGGAATAACTTTGACTCAGGACCCAGCCATACCACTTCTGGGTATACACCCAAAGGACACCTCACGGAGACATAGAGAAGTCTCCTCATCTATGTTCATAGCAGCCTTATTTGTAATAGCTAGAAATTGGAAACAACCCAGATGTCCCTCAACTGAAGAGTGGATTAAAAAATTGTGGTACATCTATACAATGGAATATTACTCAGCTATAAGAAACAATGAAATCATGCAATTTGCAACCAAATGGATGGATCTAGAAAAGCTCATCCTGAGTGAGCTAACCCACACTCAGAAGGATGCACATGGCATCTGTTCACTTATAGTAGGATTTTAGCTATATCGTACAGGATATCTGTACTACAACCAACACACCAAAAGGAACATGGACATAAATTTCTTTTTTCTTTTCATTTCTTTTTCTTTTTCCTTTCCCTCTTTTTTTCTCTTTCTTTTTCCTCTCTTTTTTTGTTGTTGTTCTTTGTTTTTGTGGGTTTGTGTGTCTGTTGGTTTTTTTTTAGTCCCCCCCCCGTAGCAAGGAGACACCTTTCACTGGCAGTACTGCCTCGTAGACCCCCAGTGTATGAAGAGGCCCTCAGCCCTCATAATACTCCTGATCTGTGGTGAGAGACTGGTATGCAGGGACACTTCACCCCAGAGGATCAAGATGGAAGGGTCAGGGAGTAGAGCATGGGAGGGTGGGGCTGGGAAGCAGGAAAAGAGGACAATATGTCAAGGATGTAACCTGTAGCAACAAACAAATAAATTTCCTAATTAAAAAAAAAGCAGGTAACAACGTTAAAACACTGTAAATAAAATAAAGGACACAGCCGTTCAACCTGGTTTTATGAACCTCCAAGTGTCGAAAAAATGTAGAGCTAAGGTGAAATACAGGAGAAATGTGGTGTTAACCCATGCCTTTAACTTTAGCAGAGACGGGAGGAGCACCATAGAGTTAGTGGACTTATAAATTCTAGAGTTACATGGAAAAGGGTGGTGAGGGTACACACCCTTAATCCCATCATTCCAGAAGATTACACCCTTAACCCCAACACACTAGAGACAGAAACAGGCAGATCTCAGAGCTCAAGGTCAGCCTGATACAAAACAAACTCTAAATAAAGAAAAACTTCGATCCAGGACTGGTGGAACACATCTTTAATCCCCTCAGATGGGAACCACAGGTCTCTGATCCCAATATTTAGAATGCAGAGACACACACATAGGATTTGGAAGGACCTAAGTTTAAAAGCTACTTAGAAAAGGCCCACTCAATACAAACAAATTGTCCTTCAAGATCTCAAAATATATACACTAAAGCTGGTTTAGCTCCAAAATAACAAAATAATTTCTTCTTTAAACCAGATTGAAAGATAACACTTTATATATTGTCAAAAACCAAATTTGCTTCAGGAGAAATATTACCTACCCCCCCCAAAAAAAAGAGGGTGATTGTCCCTGAGTGAGGAATAGGGCAGGGCTCTGTTCTTATCTTTCCAGGAGAATTAAGCATCCATTCAAGGAACCCAGGGACAACTGGACAACGGAAACCTCAGCAGAAATCAGAATCAGACACCAAAAGAAGACGAGTGACCCAGATGATTTAGCCTGACAGACTCCCTCAATAGATGTCTCCAACAAAAGCCTACAACCACAACAACTCAATATCGCTAAGACCGTTCAGCTCTACACAATGCCCCAGCCAGAATCTCAGTAAAGCCTGCAAGTTCAGCTTCTGCCTACAAACTCCTTAGGACATCTAAACAGCTGAGAACAGAAGGACTGAACATAAAAGGATTGTATTAACATTTTTAACCATTTTTCCATTTTGGTTTGGGCCCCAAACAGGTTTACTACGACCCAAATCAGCAGGAAGTCATTTTAATAGAGCGACATCCCATACCCAGAGGGTGGGGAGGGTGTTTCTCTGCCCCCCCCTTTTTTCGGTTATTTGAAGGACAACTGAAAACTCTGTTATTTAGGGGAAGAGAT
>CAJQZJ010029065.1:0-10930 GCA_907164525.1 Lophiomys imhausi | reverse complement strand
TTTGCTCTTGTGGTGCGGCTCGAGTGCAGGCTGGATATCAGGCAGACCAACTGCTATTTCTTTAAGGGTTATAATTCTATATACATTGGTTATGCAATTTTGATTTAATTTTGTTAAGTAGTATCTGTCAAGAAGATGATCCACGTTTTTTATATTTTCTAATTCTGTGGAGTACAGTTTGTTAAAGTAAAACGTAGTGATTCTTTGGAGTTCTATGTTATCTGTTGTTATGTCTTCCTTTTTTTTTCTGATTTTGTTAATTTGGATATGCTCTTTCTGTCTTTTAGTTAGTTTGAATAAGGGTTTGTCTATCTGGTTGATTTTCTCAAAGAACCAGCTAAGTCATTAGTATGAGATCTCTCCAATTTCTTTATTACGGTACCTACTACTATGAGGTTTACTCTTAGTGTTGCTTTTTTTGTGTCCCATAATACTGAATATGTTGTGCATTCATTTTCCTTAAATTCTGGGGAGTCTCTAATGCTGTTCTTATTTCTCCCTTAACCCAATGGTCATTTTGTGGAGAGGTGTTCAGCTTCTATGAGTTAGTTAGCTTTCTGTTCTTTCTGTTCTTGAAATCCACCTTTATTTCATAGTAGTCTGATAGAATACAGGGAATTATTTCAATTTTCTTTTATCTGTTGAGACTTTCTTTGTGAAAGTGTATTTTATCAGTTCTTGAGAAACTTCCATGAGGTGCTGAGAAAAAGGTATATTTTAGTGGGGGGGGGCACATTGAAGTGTTCTGTAGAATTCTGTTAGGTTTACTTGGTTCATAACATATATTAACTCCATTATTTCTCTGTTTAGGTTTTATATGGATAATCTGATCACTAGTGAGAATGGAATATTGAAGTCTCTCACTATTAATGTGTGATTTAATCTTTAGTAGTATTTGTAAATGTGGATGCCCTTGAATTTAGGGCAAACACGTTAAGAATTGACACATGATCTTGATGGATTTTTGCTTTCATGAGTATGAAGTTTCTTTCCCCATCTCTTTTGACTAATTTTCATTTTAAGTGTATTTTGTTAGACATTAGAATTGCTACACCAGCCAGCTTCTTAGGTTCATTAGCTTGGGAAATCTTTTTCCAACCCTTGACTCTGAGATAATGTTTATCTTTGATGTGGAGATGTGTTTCTTATGTGCAACAGAAGGATGAATGTTCATTTTACATGCATTCTTTTTGCCTATGTCTTTTCATTAGAGAATTGAGTCCATTGTTACTGAGCGATATTAATAACCAATGATTCCTGTTATTTGGGTGGTGGTCGGTGTGTGTATGTGTATATGTATGTGTATGTGCTTCCCTTATTTTGCTTTTACTGGTGTGAGATCTTTTCTTTACTGTGTTTTCATGGGTGATATTACCTCTTCAGGTTGGAATTTTCCTTCTGGTACCTTATGTAGTGCTCGATTTTTGGATATATGCTGTTTAAATTTAACTTTGTCATAGAATATCTTGATTTTTTTCCTTCTATGGTCATTGAATGTTTTACTGGGTACAGTAGTGTTCACTGGTATCTGTTGTCTCTTAGAGTCTACAAGACATTGTCCAGATCCCTTTGTCTTTTATAATCTCCATTGATAAATTGGCTATAATTCTATTAGGTCTACCATTATATGTTACTTAGCCTTTTTCTCTAGCAGATTTTAATATTATTTCTTTGTTCTATATGTTTCATTTTTGGTTATTATGTAGAAAGGGGATGCTCTTTTTTTTTTTTTTGATCCATTCTATTTGGTGTACCATAAGTCTCTTGTATGATTTTAGACATCTCTTTATGTTAGAATAATTTTCTTCTATGATTTTTTGAAAATATTTTTTGGATCTTTGAGCTGGAATTTTCTTCTTCTATTCCTATTATTTCTAAGAAATTTGGTATTTTCATAGAGTTCTAGATTTCTTAGATGTTTTGTGCCAGTCATTTTTTTTTTTAGATTCAAATTTTTCTTTGACCAATGTATCTATTTCTTTTATGACATCTTCAACTCCTGGGATTCTCTCTTCCATTTCTTGTATTCTGTCAGTGATGCTTACATCCCTAGTTCCCATCCACTTTCCTAGATTCTCCATTTCCACAATTCCTCCAGTTTGTGTTTTCTTATTGCTTATATTTCCATTCTCAGGTCTTGAATTGTTTTGTTTGTTTTTTTTTTTTCAACTGTGTTTTTTTCATGGTTTATTCATTTCCTCCAATTGTTTGTGTTTTCCTGGATTTCTTTATGGTGTTTATTCATTTCCTCTTTAAGGACCTCCATATCATAAAGTTGTTTTTGAGGTCTTTTTCCCGTACTTTAGCTATGTTTAGATATTCAGGGCTTGAATAGCCTTTGGACCAGCAATCAGTCTCTGCATGAGTTGGGGAGTTGGACTCAGTGATGAATTGGGGAGTTGGACTCAAGGATGAGTAGGAAGTAAGGACAGAAGATAAAATCAGGGGGAAACTGAGAGTTGAGGAAGTTCAGGTGGGCTGCATATCTGGAGTTTTGGATGTTAGCATGGCCTCAGTTCCAGCAGTGAGTTTCTTCCTTAGTTCACCTATCTGTTCTTCTGACTGGTGTGATTTGGACATGAGCAAGGGATCACAAATAGAGGTGGTCGAAATGGCATGGCAGTGGGGGCAGGCAGTGGAGTGGGAAGGAATAGCAGTGAGTTGGGTCTTTGGAAACTGAACGGAGGGTTTGGGAGTGTTCAGTGTGCATGTGGTAAGCCTCTCTGTGCTTTGGACTGGCATAGCCTGTACCTGAACAGAAGATATCCATCAGAGGTTGGGTAAGAAGTATGGCAGAGGCTGTGGGCAGGAAGAGGGAAGGGGTGGCAGTGGGTTGGGTCTTTGGGTTCCAAACCAGGGGCATGGGAAGTTTATGAGAGTAATTAAGTCATTTATTTTTCTGAATGCCATGGCCTGCACATGAGCTGCAGATAGAAAATTATAATTTTTAAAGCATGTTAACTACATTTTTTTCCATTTTAAATCCAATTTGTCAAATGAATTTTCTGGCCATAGGTTGGATTTTATTATGAAAGAAAAAAATTTTTGGTGGTGGGTTTTTTTTTTTTTGGCTTTTTTGTTTTGTTTTGTTTTGTGAGACAGAGTTTCTCTGTGTAACAGCCATAGCTGTCTTGGACTCGCTTTGTAGACCAGGCTGGCCTTGAACTTACAGAGATCTGCCTGCCTTTGCTTCCCAAGTTCTGGGAATAAAGGTGTGTGCCACCACGCCTGGCTCATATTATGAAAATTTTAACAACTACCACTCTCTCTTGCTTTTTCCTGAAGTCTCCAAAGAGTCCTATGATACTTTTCAAGTATGTTAATGTTAACTTTTCAAATAAGTTAATAAACATATAATGTATTTATATGTAAACAACTATGGTTGACAAGATCCTCAAGAATCAAAACTAAAGAATAAGCCTTTGCCACAGGATCATTCTCACAGAGCTAACTCTAAGGGAGAAAGGGAGGCTCTGTCTTCTCTTAAAAAAAAAAAAAAACTTCAGGAGAAGGTCACTCAGTAGATGTGCAAGAAGCAACTTCATGCTTCTTCAACTTTAGTATAGGGAGCCTGTTTAGCAATTACACTTTGAAAGCTTAGATTCTCTTATGTACTTCTAGAATGAAACCTATTTCTGGTTGGAGAAAAAGTAGTTACTTTTTATACTCTTGAAGGCCAGGCATAAATGTTATTAAACATAACAGAGTGCCCAATACAGCTTAATGCAGTAATTTCATATGTAAAGACTTTTAAGCATGGTCTTAAACCTACTAAGTATCTGTTTTGTATCAGTGAGCACAGATGGCTTATTCTCCTCTAAGTTGTAAACATGATATGGGGTGCCCTCCTGAATTTAAAAAGTAATTAATTATTGACTTAATGCTGCAAGTATATTGTGTGTGTGGCTTTGTTTTTTTTTTTTTCCTTTGTTGAAAAATTGGTTCCTCAACCCTGTACCATCCCTTACCATTCACTGAATATTTGCCTCCATTCCAGCTAGTTTCAATATTTCATGCAACTGGGATGGAATATAAAATATCTTTGATGGATACCGCATTAGGATAGAACAAAGAAATATTTTAAAATCTTTACCTGCATTAGTTTTGACAAACTTAGATGCCATATCCAAATTCAGAATAGTAATAAATATCCAATTTCATATATTACCATTCCAATGACAGAAATGACTCAATTAATTTCAGTGCTAAGACTCACATAAATATATTCTGTTAAATAGGTACAAACCATAACAAATCTTAGAACATATCCATACAAGTAGCTGTAGTCTTTATGAATGAGAAAGATGTCTATAAAAGACAAAGAAAATAATTATCTCAATGCTGTTCTCCAGTTCCCAGTGAACAGCCATCTTTTAGTACCTGTCTCCAAGTTTGTCTCTTTCTTCCAACTGTAACAACTGCCAACTGTCAAATGAGGCAGCTTTTGCTTCCCCATGGTAACAGTTTCATGCCCTAAGTGAAGGGATTTCCATATTGACAACTGGAAAGTGTCCCAAGTAAGTGCAAGAAGCACCTGGAGTTTAATTTCACATCTTAACATCCAGAAGGAGGATTTTTTTTCTTCTTTTTTAACCTCACATGTTATAGCAAAGTTATTTATATACCTCACAACTGATGGTGTGATGACAGCCAAGCTATACAGAGAAGATTTGAAAGATTCAATAAACTTAGCTTTCCTGGAAATGGTAAACTAATGTCTTTCAGGACCATTTGAATGATTTGCCCAAAATAGCTAGGAATTTTAAGGCATACTTGCATTTAAAATAATGATAAGATAATAGCCTCTTATCATCTTCAGAACCCAAAGTGGTAAGGATGGAATAATTTTACATGAAAGACCTAAAGCTTTCCATGTCAACATGTAAGTAAATGCCAAAGAACAGGTGAAAAAAATACACACTTTGCAAACAGAAATAGGTATCTTTGAACAAAAGAGGTAGAACTACATCTTTCTCCCTAATGGAAACTCTTTATCACTAAAAATATCATACTGAAAACTGACAAAGTGGAGTGTGTTTGACTAAGTCTGAATGATAAATATTTTTAGAAAAAAATTTAATTAAATTACGTTTGGCACCATTTGTAGAAATAATTAGTTAAATTGTTTAACAGTATTTATATTATTATTAATTGGTTTGGTGGCAGTTAATTCTTATCCACACATTATAAATAAGCACACAGAGACACCACCACATGGATTTTAACAGCGTTGGCCTGAATTGAGCAATCCTAACCCATCTAAGGTAGCTCTTAATTCTATTACCCAAATATGACCCCATATATACATACGTCCCCTTGGACTGCCACTCTCCACAATATGTCGATGTTTCTGGCCATGTGGAATGAGGTTCCTTTTTCTAACCCATGGTATGCGTCCTCTTTCCTGCTGCTCGTTGCTGGAATGAATTAATCCTATGTCTAAAGCTCAGGTTTCCTGTTCTAATCTCAGGAAGTCCCACCTTTCTCTGTCTTTGCACAGTCTCAGGCCTCGGCATTTTATTTAACCAATCAGAGTCAATATAAGTAACGGACAGCAAAAAGGACCAATTAACATTTAGAATGCTTAACACTACCCCAACAAATAGTGACCTGAAAAATAGATAGATGCTGAACATTATTCAGAATCATGCATGTTGGCAGTCCTGTCAAGAATATAGTAAAGTTTTAGTTGACCCATTGGTGGTGGTGGTGGTGTGTATGTGCATGTGTGTGTGCTGTGAAGTCACAATTTTGAGGAGTTTGATTTCACTTGCCTTAGCATATCATCCTCAATTATGGTTTTGTTCTAGTGACACAGACTTCTCTTGGGATTTTGCATTCTATTTCTTCTAAAAGTAGAAATTAACAAAGCTGCAATGTGTTTTCAAAACCTAGAAATTACTTATCTTTCTTACGCAGTTTCCATACATACCTTTAGTAATCCTTGTTTTCTTACTTCCTTGAAAATAACAAAGTGGCACACATTTGCCATGTAATAACCTTTACTCAGTTTCCTCACTTGCAGTTTTGAAGGCTTTATGGCCAAGTCTGTGTTTTGTTGTGTTTCTCAGTTTGAAAGATCAAAGATTAACCTACCACTTTTTGATTATTTGATGCAAACAGAAGACCTTACTGTAAAGGTCAACAACATAGATTAACTTATCACATTTTTGTAAGATGAATGTCAATGGCCTCCTCTTTGCTTTTGTCTGAACTTGCATCCTCTGTGATGGAAATTCACTAGCTACAAGTTGGAGCTATGTGACTGAGATGCATTTGGACAAGAACTCGGGACTTACTGACAATTAAGTTGCTGGAGATTGAGAAAATAATGATTATAAGGAAGAATATCAGTTCTACAAACCACAGAGTAATGCCTATAGGAAAAAGAAATGAAAATTTCAGTTTATTTTCATTTATTTTGATAGATTGGAAAGTCATGACTTTTCATCTATTCTGAAAGTTTACTAATATTACTCCACAGTGCCCAATACTCAATTTTGTCTCAGATTTTTTTTATTAATAAAAGAAGAAATTCTGATTTAGTCATGGTCTCTCTTATTCCTTTGTTCCTTGCTATATTCAACAGTTCAACTTATTTATTCTCAAATTGCACCATAGTGAAAGAAAAAATTTAGTTATCCATCATTCTTATCAGAAGCTAGCATTTTATCTCAGAGATTCAAGTTTATTTAACATCATTGAAACAAAATTATCACCCACTGCACTACTTACTATATAACTTCAGCTCCAGATTTCTAAACTAGGAGTGACTGGTGCATTTGATCATCACTTGTAGGCAGAGTTAACTAGTTAGATACTAGATGCATGATCAGTAGAGACTCAGGGAAGTTCCTCAACTTTCCTCCATGCATTGAGAATTCCTTCATGCAAGGTATTGATTGCTCTGCCACAAACATCAATACTGCTAAAATTTGAAACACCTGGCTTTACCTAAATTGAGTTTGATACCTAGGAAAATTCTCACATTCCTTCTTATCCCCTTTCCGATGGCATTGTACCAGCCTTCACTCTGCACTATTCTCCTTTCTCGATCATGTTCACTACTTTCAATCCTTCCCATATCTCCACCAATAAACAGGGAAAGGACTGTCATCAAAAGCATCTAAGAATACTCCAATAAGTTATATTTCTAACTAGCTAATAAATTCTGAACATCTGGTGGGCACATTTATAAATAGTAATCATATAATAACTTAGGTAGATTAAGCCAAACCGAACTCAGTGCTGTACTAGAGAATATTATTTCCTGAGTATGTTAAAAATTTTGTACTTGAGGATACATACATGTGTGTATATATATATATATATATATATATATATATATATATACACACACACACACACATACTTTTTGGTGATAAGCAAGTAGAATTAACATTAGAAAAATAAATATTCCAAACCACCTAAGCTAAGTCAAAATTGTATTTTTTCTCCTATATTCCTTGGGTGAGTAAATTTTAAGTATGTTCCTTATTATTTATTTTTAAATTTATTTTATATGAATAAATTTATAAATTAATTAAATAAAATAAATTAATTTTATTTAGTTTCTTCACCCAAATATAGATGTTTCTAATAGGCAACATAGGTTAGCAAATAAAGAGCCCAATGCCAGTAATGGGTTCCTTATTTTGGATTTATTGGCCAGTGAGATCCTTTAGATTTCTCAACATTATAGTGTATTACAAATGTTTTTGAGTTTCTCTCTAGAATTTGACAGAGCATATTGCTGAATACATCATGTACCTAGATCACAGAAAAGGAAGAAAGCAAATGGTGCAGACATGAAAGTTCCATCCTTATTGTTTATCTTTCATATGTGGTAGTAGTGGCTTTGAAAGCTACCAAAGGAAATGAATTATTATGAGACTTTTCCAGCTATGAAACCTAGAAGCTATAGTCATTATTGGCCAGGTAAGATATGCTCATTTGATAGTGGTATGAAAATCTTAAGAGAAATCAGCCCCTTTCTGACTGGAATTAACTTCAATTTTACAAGCTGAATCTCATATCTAATGTTACTTGTTGGGCCATGAACCTATGGATGGACAAGTTATTGGCTCTAAGGGAGAACCTTTCATTATTACTCTGGTAAATGCACACAGTATTAAACTCTTAATGACTTCATTATATCCATAGATTAATACATTTGTCATCAAACCTCATCAGTGAAACTTTTTTTGAAGTAGATGATTAACAAAGAGATTCCTCCACCCTCACACAACTGGCCAAGGTGTAGATAATAAAAGACTGCAGAATACTCAGTCCTAAATGGGTATCTTTAGCATATCTCCCACTTCACAAAGCTCAGGAATCATTGAAAAAGAGGGGGATGAAAGCCTTTACTGCAATACGTTGTAGAAGAATACAATGAAACAGCATCCTCTGGATACAATAGAGCAGCCCCTATATGAACTCCCAGTTGTTGGTGACAGCATACACTAGATACACTAGACCCGTGTAAACTCAAAATAAACAAAATTTCATCATAGACAAGGAAAATGAGAATGATGTACCAATCATAGAGCAAGAGCCATTGATACTTGATAGCTTATGGGCAAGGGTGAGTCAGTTTTCTGTAAGAGTGTTGAACCCCGGTAATTCGATCATACTCCAGAGGAGGGCCATACATCCAAAAATCTATGAGAAGCACAAATTGTACTTAATGAATGTTATATAGAGAAAGAACACAAAGAAGGGTTTATATGGAAGGAGGCAGATCTGGGATGAGTGGAGAAGGGAGTATATATGGTCCAAACACACTGCATGAAATTCTCAACAAACTAGTAAATACAGACTTGCCTCAATTCTTTATGGGTTTAGCAAAATACTTGATGCTATCAAATCAATATCTTGAAGTCCATTTGTGAAACTGTGCAATGGAAGATATTTAAGCCTGGAATAACTAAGACTTATACATGATGTCAAAAGTACTTAATTTGTGAGAATGGTTATTGAGGCATAATGCTGCTACAATACCTAGTAAACAGATTTTTAAAAAAGAGAGAGACAGAAACAAACACAGCAAACGGTTGTTCAAGGTATTCCCAGCAGTCCTTGGTAAAGTTCATTTGAAAAAGAATCGAAGAGCTCTAAACTCTGTTATGTCAAAAACAAAACAAAACAAAACAAAGCAGGGTCATGTTCACAGGAAAATTTAGTGGGAAGGGTATGATAACATTATACTGTCATCCTGACAGTCTACTGTTCAGACCTCTGCACAATACAAACCTTTGTTCATTGGAATAAGTTTCTAACAATGGAACCAAAAATTTCCCCAAAATAAAGAAACCTAGACTGGAGAGAAGACTGTAAGGTCTAGAATAGTTTATTTTGCATGGGACACAGATTCTGTTCTCAGCATCCACACCAGGCAGCTACTAACAACCACTTGTTCTCCAGGTCCAGGGCATGTCACATCCTTTTCTGACCTCAATAGGTACTTGTACGTATGTGGGAAAAATAATTTCTGCATCTGTGGATTGTAGCTTGATTATCATGTACTTAATAGCTAATGTTCACTTACAAGTGAATGCATACTGTATTTATATTTCTGGGTCTGTATTACCTTACTCAAGATGAATTTCTGTAGTTACATCCCTTTATCTGCAAATTTTATGATATTGTTTAACAAGTGGGTAATACTCCATTGGGTAAATGTAACATATTTTCTTTAACCATTCTTCTGTTGAAGGACATGTAGGTTGTTTTTCTAGTTTCTGGCTGTTATAAATAAGGTCACCATGAACAAAGTTGAGCTAGTGTCTTTGTGCTAAGATGGAAAGTCCTATGGGTATATATGCCCAGGACCTTGAGGTAGATTGATTCCCATTTCTGATGTACTGCCATATTGATTTCCCTGGTGGCTGTACAAACTCCCGCCAGCAATGGAGGAGTGTCCCTCTTGCTCCACATCCTCCCCAGAATGACCTGTCATTGTGTTGTTCATCTTAGCCACTCTGACAGGTGTATATGGAATCGAAACAGTTTTAATTTGCATTTCCTTGATGGCTAATGTCATTGAATTTTTTGTTTTTTAAATTTTTCATGTTTATTTATTTCTTCAAGTTACATCTCTATCACAGTCCCCCACACCCCTCCCCCCGCCTCCACCACTACTGTTCCAACCCTCACATCCTCTTCCCCTTCTCCAACCTATCCTACTCCTTCGGTGTATGGTGCTCTTACATATCAGCTTCCCTCAGTTCAGCAAATATATGAGGGCTAAGAGCTTCCTCTTGCACTGGGGGCCTACATGGCAGGCTCCACTAGAGCAAAGTTTCCCACTAACAGACAACAAAATCTATGTTTCTGTTTCTTTCAATCTATTGATTGTAGGATACTTACCCTGTAATATATGACTAAAATCCAGTTATAAGTGAATATATGCCAGGTGCATCTTTCTGACTCTGAATTAGTTCACTCAAGATGAGTTTTTCTAAATCCATCCATTTGGCAGCAAATTGTGTGATTTCCTTGTTTCTGATGGCTGAGTAGTATTCAATTGTGTAAATGTACACCAGTTTTTTTTTTTAATCCATTTGTTGGTTGAGGGATATTGTAGTTGTTTTCAATTTCTACTTAATACAAATAAAGCTAGTATAAACATAGTTGAGAAGATGTCCTTGTGGATTGGTGAGGAATCATTTGGATGTATACCAAGGACTGGGTATTGAGGCAGAGCTATCTTAAGTTTTCTAAGTTATATCAGTTTTGACTTATTTCTTAAAAATTAAGTGACCATAGGTGTGTGGGTTTATTTCTGGGTCTTTGATTCAATTCCATTGGTCAATTAGTCAGTTTCAATCCCAATACCATGCTGTTTTTATTACTATTGCTCTGTAATATAGCTTGAAATCTGGTGATACCTCAAGTTCTCAAGTTTTTTTTTTTTTTTTTTTTTTTT